>VYXH01005893.1:0-31576 GCA_013397275.1 Burhinus bistriatus | reverse complement strand
AAGAAAAAGAAAAAAAAAGTACCCTATTACTGTAACTTGAAGATTATTCCTTCTTTATATCCCTACTACTGGGAAATGCTCAAGTACTTCCCTGTTGTTGACCTTGTAGGCTCACAATGTGGAACTTCTCATGACTCAAGGGAAAGGTGTAAGCAGTAAGCCAAGGAAGGAAATGGTTCTGTCCCATTTTAACATGTTCTTCTCCTCTGTGCAAGGTGATGATAATGTACATTTTCAGTATGACAGATTATGCACTGGAGAGGGGTGCCAGGTGTCAATCTTAATGTCATCCAGAAATGTCACACCTTTTAAAATGTAGGAAAAAAATCAGTAAAAAGAGAGAGGGGGATAACTGAGAGTTTTAAAGTACATGACATTCAATGCAATGGCAGTGGATGATTAGGAAGCCAAGACTTCAATAGGAACCAAGGTCCCAGCTTTAGAAGAAATATAAATCTATCACGGTAATGCTGACCTGGAATCTTCACATAGAAATTAGTGACAGTATAATGGTCTTGCTTGGATAGTATCACTGGCAAGTTATTCCACCTCCACCAATAACAGAGAATTGCAAGACCTACATCTGCCTGCTTTCTTAAATTCATGTGTGAATCACCCTGTGCTGACATCAGAGGAAAGTCTTTGCGGTTTTGGGAGGCTGGGGGCAAGAAGGTGTTGTTTTTCTTCAGTCACCTTTCCTTCGTAAAGACAAGGGGTTTTAAGAGTCTTCAAAGCTTAGGATTCAGGGGTTTTTTTCCTTTTTTTTTTTATTCATTTGGGGCCCGTTATATCAGACTTCCATGTTGGGAGCTGTAAAACCAGCAGTGAAATGGGTTGGTGGAAGATACTACACCAGACTCTTCTCAGAGCATGCAGCCTATTAACGGTTTATGTGATCCCAATTTCAAGATGTAGGGCTTTCATAGACTTCTAAGTTTCATCCCAGCCAGTGTATAAACATTCACAAAAAGGAGTTTCTCCAAAAAGACCACAACAGACTGCTTCTATTTGTTGCAGGGATTTAAATAATCTTATCACAAACTACTCAACTTAAGCTGATAGCACCAAGCAGCTGTCAAATGGACAGGTTGTCTCAAAATAGAATGGTTAGAGTTGGAAGGGACCTTAAAGATCATCTAGTTCCAACCCCCCTGCCATGGACAGGAACACCTTCCACTAGACCAGGTTGCTCAAAGCCCCATCCAGCCTGGCCTTGAACGCTTCCAGGGATGGGGCATCCACAGCTTCTCTAGGTAACCTGTTCCAGTGCCTCACCACCCTCACAGTGAAAAATTTCTTCCTAATGCCTAATCTAAATCTACCCTCTTCCAAGTCAAAACCGTTACCCCTCGTCCTGTCAATGCACTCCCTGATAAAGAGTTCCTCCCCATCTTTCCTGTAGGTCCCTTTTAAGTACTTGAAGGCTGCTATAAGGTCTCTCTGGAGCCTTCTCTTCTCCAGGCTGAACATCCCCGACTCTCTCAGCCTGTCTTCACAAGAGAGGTGCTCCAGCCCTCTGATCATCTTTGTGGCCCTCCTCTGGACCTGCTACAACACGTCCATATCCTTTTTATGTTAGGGGCTCCAGAGCTGGATGCAGTACTCCAGGTGGGGTCTCACCAGACCAGAGTAGAGGGGCAGAATCACCTCCCTTGACCTGCTGGCCATGCTTCTTTTGATGCAGCCCAGGATGCGATTGGCTTTCTGGGCTGCAAGCACACATTGCCAGCTCATGTTGAGCTTCTCGTCTACAAACACCCCCAAGCCCTTCTCCTCAGGGCTGCTCTCGATCCATTCTCTGTGCAGCCTGTATTTGTGCTTGGGATTACCCTGACCCAAGTGCAGGACTTTGCACTTGGCCTTGTTGAACTTCATGAGGTTTGCACAGGTCCACCTCTCAAGCCTGTCCAGATGCCTCTGGATAGCATCCCTTCCCTCCAGTGTGTCGACCATGCCACACAGCTTGGTGGTGTTGGCAAACTTACCGAGGGTGCACTCAATCCCAGTGTCCCTGTCGCCAACAAAGGTGTTAAACAGCACCGCTGCCAGTACTGACCCTTGAGGAACACCACTTGTCACTGGTCATCACTTGGACATCAAGCCGTTGACTGCAACTCTTTGGGTGCAGTCATCTAGCCAATTCCTTATCCACCAAGTGGTCCATCCATCAAGTCCATGTCTCTCCAATTTAGAGACAAGGATGTCATGCGGGACAGGGTCAAATGCTTTGCATGAGTTCAGGTAGATGACATCAGTTGCTCTTCCCTTATAAGATAGTCTGTAGCTGTTCAGATGAGAAAAATCTAGAAAGAGAAACTTCTGACTAGCTTTAGATTCTTTCTTACAACACAAAATTAAACTGTGGAAATCATGGATGCGAGATGTCCCAGAGAAAAAGAACAGAAAAAGGAAATTGGGCTTTTATTTGGGTAATGAAAAGTATCACAATGTAATATAATAAACTGATGAAGCTATAAAATCATATAAGTTGCAGATTGACTGTGTCCCTGAAACTTTTTAAGATGGTGGGGCAGACTTTAAGCCTGACACAGCAGGCCCAGTTTTATCCTCCACCACATCCTGCGAGACCTTTTTGGAAAGCCACCTGTAACTTATCAGTGGTTTGTATCTAAATCTTTAGAAGTGCTAAGATTGATCAGTTATAGGTTTCCATTTGGGATAACGTCAGTCAAATCTGCTTTTATCAGGTGTGTATAAAACAAAAGAAACATAAAAACATATTCTGGGTTTAGGCAGGCAGATGGCATTTTTATTCAATTCAGCAGAGAAGAATTAGAATTTGCAATTGTGGAAGAGACCTTTTGTGAATTGCTGACTTTTTCTATACAGTCAAGTGACACAAACTCCATTGATCAAAGGCAGTTTCTGCTGCTCAGAAATGCTCTTTCATGTCCTGAGAAGGATGAGCCAATGGCAAATCACAGGAGTGGAGGAGGTAGTAGAGTGCTGCATATTAGAATCAAGCAAACCCAAAGTCCCTCTGACTTTTTTTTATTTTTTTAAATCTTTTTTTTTTTGCATGTGAATGAATGCTAACAAATGATAGTAAAGTAAATTAATGAGGGTTTAGTAGGTCACAGTTTTCCACCAGGCCTTGCAGATAATCAGTCTTCTACCAGGACTGTCATGTTAACAAATCTTTGTTATTTTAAGTGACAAAGCTTTGATTTGGTACACCAAGAGGTTTACATTATCTGCTCAATGCGCATGTGGAAATAACATGGTTAAAGAGCAGGCATACGATTGAACACAGTATCTCACATAGCAGATGCAAATTTGATTTTTTCCTTCTGTAATATCTAAGTTTTCTGTATGCCTTTGTTTTAGGTATTTCAAAAAGTTATTGAAGTAGTTCTGGTGATCTTCCTTTTCATCTGCATATCTACATTTTCTGACTCTCATCGTAGTAATATTTGATTATAGGATCTGACTCAAAAGTTCCCTGATATTAAAAGCGATCTTTTGCTTGGCTCGGAGGCTTCCTGATCATCTCCTGCAGCCAGCTGCAAGGACTGCAAAGTCCCAATTCCTGTAAACAGAACAGAGCCAGGGAACTAGATCCACCCAGAGGCCCACCAAAGCTCAATGTCAGTCAAGTCAATCTGTTGCCAGATTCAAGCATGAGAAAGACTGTTTAAAACCACGAAGCTCTGCAGCTCTCAGGTGAGCTCACTGTGTGACGATGCTGAGGTTTCCATAGTTGCTATTTTCCTATCCTTATTGGATGAAAAAGGAATTTTAAAAAATCCTTTATGAAATAAAATTGCAAAAAGAAAGCCATATATCCAAACAAGCTTCACTAATCTGCCTCTACCCTCCCTTCTGTTTTTTTAATCATATAAATTAAAATATAACAATGAGAATTAAATTTAGCAGAATGCTCTTTTGATAGAGCAATCTAATTATTTAATGTGAAAACTGCTGAAGCAGGACGCCTTGAGATTGTTAGACTTTATTCCTCAACATACACAAACATGCATGCACACACTTATCCAAAATGCAGCTCTGTAAAAATCTAGCTGATTTTCCAAAGCATTTTTGTGTTTTGCAATAAGAGCTGATTCCTTTAAGGAAAGCGATTTTGTTTGTGGATCTTTTTTTTTTTTTTTTCTCCTCTTCTGGCCAGCTCTACTCAGACTGCGCAGGAAAAAATTGTCTTTGCTTTCCCTTGAGTAATTGAGGTTGTTCCATGCGATCAAGCCCACCATTTAAGTAGCGCTAACACCACCAGTTTTAGACCTCAGCATAGGCCTGTGTGTCGGTTCCTTAGAGAAACAAAGCAAAGGGAGATCTGAGGGAACTCATGAGAAGCATGCGCAAAAGGCATTAACGTTTCATTGACTGGCACGCGTGAAAGGCCTGACCTCAGAGGTGCATCTCCTTGCCCAGTGACCGAGGGACATTCATGCTTATCCCCTGGGGCACTGGTTCCAGAACAAGCAGTAGCATGTGAATCCCTCCACCTTCTACCTCCACCAGTGCAGCAAACATTCACTCCCTACAAATTTTCCTCAGAAAGCCTCCAGCTTCACTGGGAGAGATTTATTTCTTCGTGGCAGGGAGTAATGAGATGCATTTCCCACCACCATAGGTGTGTAGCTAGCTGTGGTCTGTAACATCTTTTCTGATACATCCAAGAATGATTATGTGCTCTGGCTTTCTTGCCAGCTCCAGGGGTTGGGAGTAACAACAATAAAAGCATGACTAATAGGTGTTTCATTTTCCAGCTTTTTAGTCTCAATTGCATAATCGGGATGACCACCTTTTCTTCCTTTTAAAAATAAATCTTTAACTTGCCCTGGACTTAAACAATTTTATGTCTGAGGCACCGTGTATTTAATGTATGCTGCTAAGTGCTCAATGCAGAGGAGTGGCAGCGTGTGTCACGGGGAGGTTACGGCATCATCTATGTGGCTGCCCCTTTTGCTCTCTATTTGTGTCTTGTGATAATTTATAACACATATGGAAAAGCCTGGGGAGCAATTAAGTTACTCCATTAAAGCAAATAATATAGATTGTGTTTTTGTATCTTATTTAAATTTTTGAAATGTAAAATAAAGAGACAGCTTAATGGTTACAGTGTAGTTTGAACATAAAGCTCAACTAATAAGGCACTCCCTAATCTCTGATTTTAAAGGGAATTACACCTGGCTATTAATAAAGAAAAATAGACTTTAACCTGCCTTGATGTGGTAGAAATCACATTTTGATGATAATCCAAATCACATGGGTAATTTTTGCTTCTTTTCTTGGATTTATTTTGAAGGCAGCTGAATGAATTTTCCTCTGGTCAGAATATTTACATTAAAGCAACTTCCTGAACACCAGAATTTTGAATCTGCTTCTGAAAGAATTGATTTTTTTCCAAACCAATGGATTCAGTCTGACTGTGAAATCCAAAGATCATTTAATTCTCCCAAATCTAATTTGGGCTTCTGGTTGTTATTACTAAGGTATCTTTTCGCTAATCTTTCTAAACTAGGACAGACATGGTTGGCAGCTGTTACGAATACCAAGAGCCTCCATAGGTACGTGGACAGGCTGGATCGATGGGCCAAGGCCAATGGTATGAGGTTCAACATGGCCACCAAGTGCCAGGTCCTGCACGTGGGTCACAACAACCCTATGCAGCGCTACAGGCTTGGGGAAGAGTAGCTGGAAAGCTGCCTGGCAGAAAAAGACCTTGCAATAGCAAGGGACAAGTGTCCTCTGTGCCTTAGCCCCGAAGGACTCAACAGGCTGGTTCCGCTGAGGAAAGGGCGAAGCAAAGAGACGTAACTAATCCCATCAGTGATTAAAATACTGCCTTGAGAGGAGAGTAAAAAAGTTTGAGGCTTTGCTTTCCTCCTCATGTTAAAAATCTCTACACTCTTTCCCATCACAGCATTTTCTCTATTTGCCTGCATTGCTTCTCTTCCGCTTGGGTGTTGGTGTATTTGAAAGTTAATGGGATGTTGGCTCTGACAGGGAGGAAAGGGAGGAAAAAGAAGAAAGGAAATAGGGCAAAAAAATACAGGGACAGATTTTGAAATCCAAATCCTGTTCTCAGACTGATTTTTCTCTTTGTTTGCTCAGCTGCTTTTCACAGCCGCCTTACCGGCACAGACAAATCTGAACAGCTTGCAGAACAAAATGACAGGAAGATGGAAGGATAATGTGTGTTTAAATATCAGTGGCCAGCCTCTTTCTTGGCACTCTCAGCATGGGGAAAGCTTGTTATATACTGCCTCCTTTAATCATTTCAGACAGGGCTTTTCCTCCTGCCTATCCATCAAGAGGAGAGAGGATCTTCCTCCAATTGTTAGCTGGAGTGACGGACAGGTGAATTATTAATATTGTTTGCCACTGACTTTCCTTGTTATTCTTATTTGTTAAGTCTCCAGCTGATGTGACCCCCATTTTTTTTAGTCTGCTGAAGGCCTGACCAACTCAAACACATGCAAACTGCACATGATCACCAAATGGGGTTGAATTTGAGAGGTTTTGAAAAAGCACAGAAAAAAGGGACAACTTTGGTGCCTGGATCCCAGCGAAACAGAGCGGAGAAGAGCTGGAGGAAGGCTGATAATACACAGCCTCCAGTTAATGAACTCACTGCCAAGAAATTCAGGGTCTACTGTCTCCCTGGGACACTGATGTGTGTCAAAATAAAAATCATACACCTTCAGTAAAACCAGACCTTTGTTACAGCTAGCATCTGAGCTGATTAAAATTTAAGCACATCAAGGATTGAGATAAAGAGAAAAATGGCTTTACTCTTAATTGGACATTGTGTTCGTCTCTTGCTTCCTGCTGAAAGAGGTTGTTTATTTCTGCGGGCAGATTTTGCTCTGTGTGTACGTGTGTGTGTGGGGGGGATATACAAGCTTACTTGTGCAAACATATACAGACAAAAAATCCTATATGGAAAGTTGGACTGCTTGACTGTAAATCAGGAACCACTGGCTGAAGGTTGCACAAACAAGTATAATTTTGCTCCTTTCAGACCAACACGAAGCTAGATTTTTTTTCTTATTATTTAATATTAGAGCCAGTTAAAATTATAAAGTGCTTATTTCCATGTCACATTTCTGGAGTAAGAGACTGTTACCTCCGTTTTACTGAAAGGAAATTGAGGCATGGGAAAGTGATTCACAATTTCATTTCTAAAATAAATGAAGCTACCAATTTTGAGTGCTCACATGTTCAGAGCCGGATTCAGCCTGCCCTACCTGCAACTCGCCTCTGAGGCCCCAGGCTGAGCGCTGCGGCTCTCGATTCAGCAGGAAAACGCTCCAAGAGGATGATTGGCTTTGCCATGAACTAAATCATCCTCCATCTGTCCCAGGGGAACCCCCAGCTCCTCTCGGCAGGAATTAGGGGAACTGTGCAAAAATCCAAGAGCCTTTTCCAGAAGTTTGGGTCACCATAGTTTCCTACCTAAGTGGTTGCCAGAGTTATTGTATTTTATTTTTTAAACTAAAAGAGTGAGCAATTATGTGTACCTGCGTATGTCTGTGAAGGGGGAGGCATTTTTTCATTATTTTTTTTAATCAAATTAATCAATTTTCCTGGCTCTTTCCCCAAAAAGATCAGTTTGAGGTAGATGCCCAGCCTTAACTTTCAGGCTACAGCAGTAAAGCAGCTGAACAGAGGTAGGCTTACCTCCGCACTAAAGCAAATATTTTAGATAAAGCCATCAGCCAGCTTTAACAGTTATCTCTATTTAGAAAAGCACTTAAGAAACCTAATGTTAAGTGTATGCTTATGTAACTTGTTGAATGGGGGACCGTATGCTGTAAAAGGCATGTGGAATAGGGATGTGAAGTGGGTAATAGCAATAATGAACATTTACATAGCCTTCTGCACTTTCAAAGGGATGTAGGAGCTGTAAGTATAGAGCATCAGGGACAGGAGGAGATATGAAAATGTAAGGTTGTATATTTAAGCTTCCGTTTTTGCCTGGCTAAATCCTACCTTCAGTTACAGAACTTCTAACCTCAGTAAATGCAATCAAGCTCGATTTACTAGCTAGGCAGGAAGAGTAATTCAGCCCAGGGTCTCGTAACGTTGGCAAAGAGCTGTTTCAAAAATTAAAACCTCCTCTCTCTTGTTATTAGTTATTTCCATTTTGCTATTAACTTACTGCAGAAAGTACTGCTTTACTATGATGGTGTTCTGAGCTCTAAAATAGATCCATCAAATCAAGTCAACTAAAGATAGTATTCCTGGCCCTAGAGAGTCATTAGCACAAATCCACAGAGGAAAAAGTCTGGAAGCAAATGAGGGACAATAAAAAACAACAGAGATTTTTAAGGGTATAGACACATAAATTAGCTCTCCTCTGGACAAGTGACTGTATGCACCAAACCTTAGAATCAGTATTTAATTAACCTCTTTAAAAAAACCATTAAGCTCACTGGTGTGTGACGAACAGGCACAGGAATGAATGTTTGGCAGGGTGCCAGGCGACATCAGAGAAGCTTTAGGAAGATGAGGTTGAAATTGAAGGGAGAACTTTGCTTTGGGAAAGTATCTCATTCATGGGTCCTATTTCACGGGTATCGTAAACAGGAGCTTGGGAGCAGCTTCATTGAGCCAAACCCTGGGAGGTTCATAAATTGCTTCTCAGTCTAGCTGGATGCAGTGACTGACTCTCCTCATAGAAACTAAATGAGGCATTTCACAGTATCCGCTGCTGGCCATGGCTGGAGGTAGGATATGGAGTGGGTGGACCAGTCAAGTTTATGTGAAAGCAAGAGCAATGAGAGCTTGAAACAGAGGGACCAATTCACATGGCTCCTGTTAGGAGAGGCTGAGCTCCTCCTTGAGCCACTATCTAACTTGCCACGCTCCCTGATGGTTAAACTTCATTTGGAAAAACAGGATCTTTCAGTTTACATCATAGTTTAAATTCTTTGTATGGCTTTCTGGAGCAGTTTCTGCCTCTCTCTCCCATTCTGCTTGAATCATTTCCTAACCCACCTCCCCAAACGATATGCTTGAAGTTCAGCAATACCAAAATGAGGTAGTATTTCAATTAGAGGCATTAAAGTCTCAGTTGCACAGTGTAGCAATAAGAACAGAGTCAGACCATTGCTGACAGCCCACCTGTCTGCCCAGCATCCTTGAGGGCAAATGAGGCTTTCTGAAGTGTGCCCCCGCTCCTGGTTGAAGGACACTATGGGAGACAAAGAACTACACAGGTTCATGCTGTGCTGGACAAGCTCATGAAAAATAAATGCACTAGTTGTTATTAAATAAGTAGAAACTATGTCTGGCTCAAGAAGTCTCCAGCCCTCCAATGGTTAGAGACAACAGTATTTCGGGAAAGCACTCTGTATACTTACCTTGCTCTTTTGCTCTTCTCTAGCTTTCTGGCCAGTGTCAGAGACAGGAGAGCAGTCTGCACAGATCCTTGCAGTGATTCATGAGGGCTGCTCTTTCCTCTTTCCTTTTCTAGCCTTAGGGTACATCCCAAAATACTGCATTGAATTTATCAAATAAAATCTGTTTTGTTTTGTAAAGAATGAGCTGTGTCTGTTCTGAACATTAGTGGGACATGTTAGTCTGGAAAGTGAAAGATCTTTCAGTAGAGACACTGGGTTCAGCAAAAGTGTGAGCTAAACTCTGCTAAAGTCACATCTCTGGGGGAAATTCCCCCTTCTGGACATATCCTGGGAAAGAAAGGGGTGAACAATTGCACAGGAGAGGAGAAATCTGTTGCAGACCTGTAGCTTTCCAACATTGCTGTGGGTGAAGTCCTGTAGTTCACAGCAACCCAGCAGAACGGAGAGCAATGCCATGGACTTTGCGTCCCCAGAACAGGTTATTCACCCAGCCACTGCTACGTTTTAGGTGAAATCCCCACCAGCTGCATTTGACACGTTGGCAAAGCAGCTGTCCCTGTCGAGCAGAGACCCTTTCTGCTGTGATTTGATCTTTTGTCAGCATGGAAGGAAATTTTCTAAAGAAGGTAAAATAATTAATCAAGTTAACCCCGAGACGTCTAACAAGCATTATTGTATTTAATCACCAGTGAATCTGGCAAATACTAAATAGCACTTGAGTTCTGTTTCTTTAATGACTGTTAAAAAAAAAACAAAAATAAGGAGAGTTGATTATGTCAGGTTAACAACATTTAATTAAAATGGAGGGAAGGGGTAGCTGTAGTTTGCAATCACCATAGAGAGGAACCAGACAGGAGACTATTGTGCAAACCTGTGAAGTGCTCCAGCTTTTAATTAAAATTGCATTTCTTTAAGATAGCCCTGTGTCAGATGGATTCTGGTTAATTGCTGTCACTCCTGCAATACTTCCAGCAGGATTCTTCAGTGGCTTCATGTCCTTAATAGAAATCTCTGTGTCAGGGGACATCTTTATGTCACGGTACATGCTGGATGTGTCATGTGAGCTCCCCATCCCTCATTGAGGATGAAACTGCACATAAAAATAATGGTACTGCAGCTGACTGTATCTCCCTGGAATGTACAGTCTACAGATGGGGCAAAAGAGATGCTGCTAGTTAAGCAAGCTCCGTGTCCCTTCATTTAAGGACTGGTACTTTAGTTTGCACTTTGTTGTGATACTGATGCTCATAGAGCTATTGGAAAGCTTTTGGCAGTCATCTGAGAGTCAAGAGACCTCAAATCTCTCATGGTTGATCTATTAATTAGCTGCCAGCTCTCGGTCATCTCTCTGAGCTTATCCGCATCCCTGTATTATCTGCTGTGAAATAATGATCCATACAACTGTATAGTGATGTTTGGGATCTACACATAAAACTATCATATTGGTAAAACTGGCACATCTGCAATATCCTACACGCACACACACACAAAATGGAAGGTAATCAGGTAAATTCACCGCAGAAACAAATAGTTCATGAACAGCTTAGAGGGTCTAGAAAAGTCAGAGATGACTAAGGTACTTTTCAGAAAGATATTCACAAAGCAATAACAAAGCACAACCAAGGAAGAAAGAGATGACATCTGCTTAGTGCCGAGAAACATAAATGACAAAATTGACTTCTTAAATTCACTGTCATGCACATATATACACACCTACTTGTACTAATATAGTCGGTTTGTTTCTTAAACTACAAACATACACAAACACACACAAACGTATTTGGAAAAAGTTAATTTGGGATTTAGAAAAGAAATACTCAATTTGCCAATATGATTGTGCTGATTCAAACCATGTCAGGCAAAATCTGAATTTTGGCTCATGGTATCTTCCTTTAGAGGTGACTGCAGTCTCTCTTGAGTTGTCCTTAGTAGTTTGGTAGGTTTTGACATAAAATCTCCTAGAAATTTTAACTTTAGCTGCCCTAAAAGTTAGTTCTCTGTCTGCTGTATCTGTGTTCTCACAATTTTAACTCCTTGGTGTCCAGCTATCCACAAAGAAAAGAAGGTGGGTTTTTACAGAGTTTCATCCTCTTCTAGCTTTGCTGGAACAAAGGAATTGTCTTATTGCTAGAGACAGAGGATAGGTGAGAAGTATATTCAGTCATTGCACTATTATACTCACTTGATTACTTTATTCCTCTGGGAATCAGTCCACATCTGTGAAACTATGATATTAGGGTTACCTCCATATTTTGTATTTTGTCATTTTATGCAATAAACTCTTCTAGGCTATTATTATATATAGATAAGCTATTGTGGCCTTTCTCTCATTTCACTGTTGCAAAGAAAATGAGTGTTTCCTGCTGGCTAACAAACATTTTTTATTTAATGAACAGCTAGACAACAACAATAACAAATCTAATGAACGTTACCTGTCAATTAAAGTATGAGAGCATAAACCATAAAGAAGTCTTCAGCTGCAGAAAATTATTTTCAGGTATAATGTTTCACATGTTTTCAAAGCTTTTTACTGTTTTTAGAGGAAATTTCTTTGAGGTAAACCTACGCCTTTGTTGTTTATCATAAAGAAGCCGAAAATCAAAACAAAGGTCTAGGAGCCCCATCTATCTCAACTTAATTTGCTTATCTCTTTCTACAAAAATTCTATATATATATTTATTTAAATAATACGTTTTCTAAGGAGCTAAAAATTCACACACTGGTCTGGGATAACTTCATTAGACTCCACTTTGAAATCCCTTGGTCAGATTCTGCTCCCACAGACATAGTTGTAAACATGCTGTAAATCCACTGAAGTGCCTATTTGTTTAATTCAATCTCAGGGAACTGGAACTGGCCACCAAATGATTTATTTATGGATATCCCAACCTCATCGTCACTTAAAAGTAGATGTTTGTATTTCATGTTCTTGATTTTCTTGATTTTTAATCATTCATAGGACATCATTAAATATTGATGTTCCATCTATTAAAAATGCCATAAATAAATAAGCTACATACACAGGCCTGACCAGAAACAGCATGGTCCAAGATAATCCAGTTCTGTACACCAGAAACTGTCTTCTGTTTGATGAAGTATTCAGCTGAGCCTGGAAGGTTGTGTGCAGACAGCAGACCTCTACTTTCTTGGCTGCTGTACCATAAACATAAGAAGACATTTCTCTTGCTTCTTGTTTAAAATAACCCAATGAATATCTGAAAGGGAATATCAATAAACATACCTGGTTTTCACCTCAAAAACAAAAAAATGAAAAAGTACTAATAACCTTTTCTTACTGCCTGCAGTCTAAATGCTGTGTCTTGACACATCTTTGGGGAAAGAGAAAACTGAAAGCAATTAGATCACTGAGGCTACTTGAACACCTGATTCTGATCTGTTACTACATTTTGAAATTGCAAACAGAAAGAAAGAATAATCTTAGCTAAAACCCAACCCTTTTATGTACAGTCTTTTTACATGAAGTGATCCTCTTTTAAGAAAAAGGTTTATTCCTATTGTCAGTTCAGAAGATGCCCTTAAAAAAAAAAAACTAATTATACACTCAGCACAAACATTTAGGCTAAGAAATGCTGTATTCCTTGAAGGCATGTTAAGAAAATGAATCCACTCATAGCCCTGGTGTTTTACTTTTTGGATTTTTACCTCCTGCGAGCTGCCATAATCCAAAGGACCTGCCAGCCTCTACATCAGCTCCTGATATGGTGTAACAAAGTATGCTGTATATTTTTCCTTCTCCCTGAGACGTGCTGGTAAGCAGACCTGGCTCCTTGCTCCTTAGAAGGGCTGTAGGAGAAGGCAGATGATGTTTTGCCAAGCATGTAGTCCCTGGGCTTGGAACCCCCTGCCATAGCAAGGGGCTTGGAGGACATCTGGTACAGGCAGCAGGGCCTTGCTGACACTGACGCTATGTAATGAGGACACACACTCACTCATTGCAGTTAGCAGGGGAACAAATTGTCGCCTAAATGGCTGTGAGATATCCACTCACTGTGCCTGAATCCAAGAGGCAGTACAATTTGAAGTGAGGAAAGCCCATTGCCATGGGTTCCATGTTAATTCAAACATGGGAGTCAATCACACCCCACCATCGATATGAGATCACCTGAGAGTCTATATTGTTGGCTCTTCTGCTAGTTGATATTTTAGGTAAAGCCCAGGCTGCTGGTGGAGACTTTGTGGCTGATGGGTCTCAGTTGGCCTAAAAAAGGTCTAGATCAACAGAGTCCCTGCCATTACAGTGATCCACTTGACTTTTAGGGGTTTGACCATGTAGTAGAGTCCTCTGCCCTCAGTGGTGTGCCCAGGACCTTTCTGACAGTGCCTGTGCGAAGTGGGTATATGGCGACAGGAGATGAGCTCAGCTGAAGAGATTCACCAGAGAGAGCAGGCTGATAGCCCCATTTCCTAAAGAAGGTGGCTCAAGCTGTCATTTAGTTCCAACCATGCTTAACAAGTCTCAAAGAATCAGTTTCTTAGAAGCTTAATGAAAATTGGCAGCTGGGCCAAGAAGAAAGTCCACAATATGTCTTTCCATCCCCTGCCCCAAAGGTGATCATAAACTGGGTTATCCCTGGAATGGCACATCTGCTGATATAGGACTTCGTGAAAGAGCAGGGCCAGAGGGTTTGAAGTGCCCTCAGCTTCCCTCTCCATGGTCTGGCTCCACTCAAACAGTGGTGAGAAACTGTGGACACCGGACTTTTCTTTTTGGCAGGTTCTCTGCTTTTACGAGAAAATAAATTAATAAATCCATGAAAATCTAGGCAGCTGGCTACGTGGACTATCTTTGTGCCCTTTGATCTATGCACCCATGGCTTTGTGGTGATGCTTACAGCTGCTGGCAGGCGATTTGCTGGGGTCTCTGTTCTTTGTCGTGCTTGGTCTTGGCATGAAAATTTCACAGCGGTTAATGAGATCCATTGGCCATGGCAATCCATCCCCTGTGCATCGAGTGCTAATTAGTGTCAGCCTGTCACAATAGCAAGATGAGTTGCAAAATAAAACCATCAAGTACACTCTGATTCTGATTTATTACTTATTTTCCTGTCACTGTGGCTGAACAATAATACCAAAAAAAAAAAGTCAGTCCATCCTCTTCTTTGGCTTCATGTGCTGTGGTGATGATTTCCCTGTAATTAATGAGGTGCATTATCTAACTCCCTCACCTTGCACTAGGAAGAAAAGTCCTTTTTACACTTTTTCATTGTTTCCAAAGAGAAATTCTCTGAAAGTCTAGAGAAAATGCAATCATGCAGAGCAAATGGCCTAAAAGGCAGGCTCCATTCATGGTTCTGCACACTCCAGGGTCCTTTTGTTCATCAATTTAATTAGATTTAGTATGGAGTCCCTACCCACAACACTAAACACAGCATTGACGTTTCAGGTCAATGCAAAGGAGGTTGTGAGATAGGTTATTGGGGCCGGATCCTTTTACATCTGGGCCCCTTTCCACAGCTCTGTCCTTACAGCATTGAATGAACTGCTGCAGTTTTCTAAGGTGGCACAAATTTTCCCATACTAAAGTTAGCTTTAGAAACAAACTATGCGTGTGTCAGAATTCTAGAGAATGGATCTTTATCACGGTTTTACCTGGAACAAGCCTGGTGACAGCAATCTTGCTCTTTCAGACTCAAGATGCCGAGGCAGAGATCAGTCTCACTTGGTCTATGCATTACAGTGCCAGACATTCTTTCTCGAGGAGTATTCATCCACCTCCAGCAGTAAATTTTTGCAAATTGCTTGATTCATATTTATTGTATATTGCAAACTCTGACTAGAGAGTAGTGATTGTGATTAGAGTAAGTATCCTACCATTAATAATGAAGCAGCAAAATGAGAGTTGGCATAAAGCTCGTGTGTCCATTCATCTGTGTGTGACTTGAATTATCCAGTAGTAGTGGGAGAAATACTTTCTTTAGTGCCACCTCTTTTTTCTTTTTTCTTTTTTTTTTTTTTAGCAGTATTTATGAGGTAATAAAGTTGTACAAAAAGTTGTAGGAGGGAAAATAAGAATGATCTAGGTCAGGAGAAAATGGTGAATTATCTTTTAATACTGTTCTCTAGTCTCTCCCTCAGATTTCTTTCCAGTGGGATTATGCTTAGCACCATTGAATAATCAATGTTCTGGCTGCTAATTATACTTATAACTGAAGACTGCTTCTTATATCAGTCAGCCCCTTTTATACCATCAGCTTTTGTACTCAGCACGGTAGGACTAGTCACCAAGGTACTTTCTCAGATGCTAGCTTAGAATGATCCTGATCAGCAGTGTTTCAGCTGCAATACATTTAAAATAAAGCAATAATAAATTATTGTATAGGATACCATATTTTGGAGTGGACTTCTTAACCTAGGAAGCTTTTGACTTCCTCACGGCATTCCAAAGTCAAAACTAATGCTACTAATTTTTTTTGCTTCAAATGATTTGATTTGGTGTGCAGCCTTTTCAGTTGGATAGAATCAGGTTTTTTGTTGGATAGTTTGCCTTTCTCTCTTATCTGCATCGGAAAATTGGGTATGATTTAGAGCAGTACCAGAGAGACCATGCCAGCTTCCCCACCAAGTGCTAGTTTGCAGTTTACTGGTCTCTTCTTGCTTTGCAAATAGGTCGCTTCTCAGTCATGCACCAGCGGGCTGTCAGCAGTAGCAAAGGGTTGTGTTGAGCTTCTCACATATAAACTATGGAGACTGTTGAGAAAACATCCTCTCTGAAATGAAGAGATTAAATGAGCACAGCAGAGTGGAAGATCCTCCACCTCAGCTTACTGTTTCCGCTTTGCTTCCACTCCCCTCTTTGGTCCTTTCCAGCTCCTTTGTGGTTTTTTGTTTGTTTGTTTCTTCAGTTCTGATCAAACAACACTGGATGCACTATTTTTGTTGTTACTGATGATTTGGGGGTGTGTGCTTTTTGTTTGTTCATTGTTTGTTTTTTCCCCACAGAGCACAGGCTCTGTTAAGAACATCTCACATAACAAGTCTGTAACTGGAAGTGCTAATGTGTTCATGAGCTTTTCTTTCAGTTCTTTTTCTTCTTTGTGCTGCGTACTGCTGCCACAGTAGCAACTAAAGCAGAGAAAGGTCTGAAAGTCTGGAAGCTCTGTTGCTCACTGCTGTCTGTCTCTGCTTTAATATGAAGTTACATTTATTTAAGGACCTAAATGCCTTCCCGAGTTCCTAGAATTTTCCTTGGTGTAGATAAAGTTCTTCAGCAAAGTTTCCTAAAACTTCCTGTTCCCTGCAGGGATTGGCTTGCGATATGCTGTCTTGTGTTTTCTTTTATCAGTTAATTGCTTTATGAATAAATAAATGGGAGAAATGGCTATAAAGTGGGAAGGTGAAGTAATGGAGTAATTGTAGAAGAGGTAGATTGGAAGTTGAATGTAATCGTCAAGATCAGACAGTTTTTATATAACCGGACGTAGGTAAGGTTTCAATAGGGTTATAGTTTTTAAATTTTTAAAATTTTTTACCTCTTAGCCTTAGGAAAATTATGTGACCAAGGTCACACAGCATCCTGTAGCATAGCCAGGTCATGCACTAGGAGCTCTTGTGTCCCTCTCCAGTATTCAATCTACAAATTCACCTACCTTCAACTGTGTTATGCTGTTATGCAACCCTTTATGATCCTGAATTTTAAGATCTCATTGGGTAGCTAATTTTTAGTTTGGGGTGGTTTTGTTCGGATCATCTTGAATCTTAAAATGCTCCTTCAAGTGTCCCTCTGAATCATGACAACCCATGTGCTGAAAAGCCTACAAAATGGAAAGTGAATGACAAAAGGCCCATGCCTTTGTTTTTGTCTGAATTGGAATATATTTTAAATGAAGGTCTGGTCACCCTGTAGGCTGCATGTACTAGTTATTTTATACAACCTTTCATATTCAGAGCTTCAGGGCGTGTGACAGATAGGTAATTTTATAGAAGACATCTGTGCAAAAGCGTGTCTTTGCTGAAATGATACTCATTTTTCCCATAAAGTAGGTCAGAGGATAGAGCAATCCAATGTAACAAAGTCTTTCTTTGTTTAAATGTCTAGAAACAATCTAATTGATTAAAAGAATGAGAGCATACAACAAAAAAAACCCCCACATGACTGAATAAACAGCATTTGAAAGAAGGCACAGTTTGTTTTCTAATGTGCACTTCAGTTTTTATCAGTTATGGCCTCCAAAATTGTATCCCTTTGAGTTAATTTAATTTTAAAAGAACATAACTTGTTTTGTTAATTTGGCATGGAGTTAGTCTGTTTACATAAAACACTCTAGCAAAAGAGATTGGCAGAGTTTGTCTTGTAAATACAGGGATCTTTTCAGCTAATTATATGCAAATCAGCTTTGTTAACAAACACCTAAATAACTCTGCCTTGTCTTCATTAGCCAGGGAGATACAGTACATTTCTCAAGGAACTAGACAAGGAATATTAATCAAAGCAGCTTGTAAATTTTAATGAGCTTATTAATTGTTGACCTCTGTATTTCCAAGAAATGGTATTAAAAGTGAAAGAAAACTGAGATATTTTTGTGGGGAGATATTATGCAGATATATATGAGAAAAAATGTCATGGTCAAATTTGGGTCATGCAAAATAAAACCTCAGTCTAGCTGCTAACATATTGATAACTCGTGTTTTTCTAAAAAACTATATGCTGGCTGATGAGAGTTTAATGGCAGAAATGTTCTTCTTGCACAAAAAGAACATTTGATGTTCTAGAGGAAGACGAGAAAAAATGGAGTTAAGTTCAGTTTTGTAGTTTCCCAGATCAGGTTTTTTAACTTTCCAAGACAGTAGTGACACAGTCCTGAATTTGCTTCCTAAACGAACCTCCTGAGCGTCAAGTGATTCTAGCTGTTATTTCTGGGTTTGGAAAATCTCTTAAGGCAAAAGTAATAGTGAAAAATACAAACAGAAAATGAACGTGGGAGCAAGGTTAAGAAAGATCTCTGTCCTCCATGGCCAGCTGACCTTGTCACACACCGCATAACAAACCCATTAATGATGAGTGGAAGGGTGAGACTCAACCTGAGGAGTCTGGTGGTGAAGTTCATTGATGCCTTCCTTGAGGGAAACCTTTAAGCCTGGCCTTCAGCAGTGATCAGTCCTCACTACCGTCCCTCTTACCCAGAGGAATATACTGCTTCACGTGGCTAATCCTAATCTTGTGGAGAAAGATGAAACCCTCTTCAATTTCCTTCTGGTGTTTTTCTGAACTCAGCTCTGGCAATAGTCTTTAATGCTATGTGCAGGAGCAGATTTTGGTGTAATTAATCCTCTAATTCCTTTCTAATAGTTGTCTAGCCATGTGTCAATAAACAAGGAGGATACCTGACAATAAAAACATCTGTCAGATGTTGTTTCAGAGAGAGACAGACAAGAAGGGAGGGAAATGAATAAAACAAGAAAGAAAACAAGGCAAACCATGGACCGAAATTAAATGGAGTATATGCAGGAGAGACAAATTTTGTGTTGCCAGCTGATCTTCCTTAATTTGATTTGGTCATTTCCAATTCTGAAGGATAAATGAGTTTCCAGGGTGGGAGGATGGACAGCTGATGATTAACTTCTGGTACCTGAGTTGCTCTGGTCTCCAGCTCTGTCCCCTCTATGGCAACAAGAGGTGATGGTGTCTATTTACTTTCTAGCATTGCTGACCACATGAAGCCGTCATAAATCCTTATAGATTCACTCATCCAGGAGACTGTACCTGTGTAGCAGTGAGTGACAAATCTGCCCAACGAAAATACTGCAAACTAGACTGTACCTCATTTGGTGCAGCAGAAACAAGGATGAAATGTAAGAAAATGTTCTGCTATCAGCTAGTAATCTGTCCACATTGTTTCCACCTCAACTTTTATGGGGTAGAGAAGAAATTAAGATCAAGAAGTTCCTACGACCACATTTCAGTTTTAATGGGAGATAACTGAGTTGGAAATATTTTGACCAGTTCTACTAGGCTCACTACCGATGAAAAGGAAAAAAGGAGAAGAATTGTTTACTGAGATATTGCTAAATCCTGGAACATTACAGACCCAGGACAGCTCAGATGACCATCTGCCCAGAGATCACACTGCTCAGGGAGAACTGAGCTGCAATACAGCCCACCATATTCTTAATTAGTCTTTGCCTTCTGTATTCCAGTTCTCTCAGGGCTTAGACACCTCCTTGAGTTTTTGCGCCAGACAGTCATAACACCTGCAACCTGTCTCAGTTTCACGTCTGCAAAGTGCTTGTGGCAATAACTCCTAGTGACATAAAACAGAGCAGCTGCATGTGGTGGGGTTTTTTGGTTTGGGGTTTGTTGTTTGTTTTTTTTTTTTGTTCATTCATTTGTTTTGTTTTGTTTTTTCTCTGTGAAAAAAAAAAATAAAATTCTGCTCTCAACCAGTCACAGACTCTCTGGAAACTTGAAAAGGGTAATTCAGTCTCTTCTTTTCCATTTTAAATGTCTTCCATCAGCTCTTTCTTCCTAAAATCCTTACTGCCATTAATTTATTTCAATTAAGATTCTTCTGTCCAAGTACCATAATTAGCCCCTGTCACTACCAATTCTTATCCCCTTGGATCATATAGATAGAACTAAAATCTATGTGGACTAGTTCAGCAGCATTTGTTCACTTCCAAACTGGAAGAGAAAGAGCCCTAACGTCCCCAGTGAGGTATATTTGGGACCAGAAAAATGTTTCACTGAATTGATGGGCCTGTGTGTTTTGATTTGGTTTATGTACTTTCTTTCTGATGTTATTTTCTACAAATCTCCCTGCAACCTTCTTTAAAAGATAGAAATGAACCAGAAAATAGCTCTTTCCGTAAGGCCCTGAAGGGGTCTAATATAGATCCATTAGTCAGAAGTGGCTGCAAGTTTCCGAAAAGGTGGTTCTAAACCGAGTTGTGAAACCTGCTTTTGTCTTCGGAAGCAAAGAATATGAATAATACAGGTTACCTTGGGTAGTTTTTTGTTATGCTAGATCTACTTGATCATACTTCATTACATGCCAGACCTTCAGTGGCGCTATGAGATACTCATCACATGCCAGATTTCTCTTGGTGACCGTTTCTCTGCTCCCACTCCTTGCTTTAGGGAATTGCAGTTTGACTTACCCATGCTGCTACCTTAAGTCTCCTGAGAAAGGTGGCTCCTACTCATTCATGCAGTGTTGTGGAGCAGTGTTGGTATGCAACCACATCAACCAAAGCAAAGAATGCACACTGTTACGATGTGCACAAGAAACGCACAAAATTTGATGGAAAAAGACAATAGGGACATGTCCACTTTCATTTATTTTCTGGGATATTTTTAGAGCTTGATGTCCATGTCATGGTTCCATTAGTTGGTTTTTATCTTCTCTGTTTAGAAAAGCCAAGAAATAATACCTAGAATGCCATATTCAAACACAGAGGCAGGAGGTGGATACCTTGCCTGGTGTGAAAGCCCACACTGCTTGAGAAGAGACATTTTCACAGTCAATATGAATACATTGCTTCTCCTGCCCCCTAAGAAAAAGTCACTAGAAGGCAACGTGGGAAAATATGTACCTCAAAGTCCTCATACTTATACACAGAGTTTACTGTAAAATCTGGAAGAAATTGTTGTCAACATTGTTTATAGACATGGAATTCAGCACTGTTACATGTGCGTCTTGCATAAAATGCTTGCAAAAGGCTCTGATCGCCTTCAGGGGGAAGGCTGTATACATTATAAATGGTTAATGCTTCATAGGATAGAAATTCAGTGAAGCAGGAAAGTGCTTGTTTGATTATTTTTTGTAGGATTTTGGGGTTTGGAGGGTTTTTTGCCCTCTTTTTTTTTTTTTTTTTTTTTTTGTTTTTTTTTTTTTNTTTGCCCTTTTTTTTTTTTTTTTTTGTTTGTTTGTTTTATTTTCTGTGAGGCTCTGGAGGCTCACTCTTGCTGGGAACTAAGGAAACTGGAGTTTGCTGAACCAGAACCTATTTCAGACCTTGAACATTCAGGTTCAGTGCTGCCAGGGTTTGGGATGCTTTTTACTTTAGCTGAGCAGGTGGGATGATTCTTGCACCTTAAGAGATTTTTCCAGACCAGTGACTCACTAAAGAGATAAGGAGACCTGTAATATTGATTGCATTAAGAAAGCACCAAATAACCTTTCACCTCTATCTAATCAGCTTTCTGTATCAAAATGTGAACGTGAAAATAAGAGCATTAAACTCTGAACCTTTCCAGCCTGCTCAGGAAAGCTTGCACGCACTAAAGAGCCATTCTGTACCACAGAAAGCAGCTGTGTTTGAGGCCTGGGATTAGGCATCATTTGGGAATATTTGAATCCAGGACATAGATTTTTTGCCTCTCTCAGTGCACAGAGATCAGATTTTCTGATTCAGATGAGGAGAAAGACTCCAATTTTTCTCTCAACTCAGCAATGTTTAAACCAAAATAATGAGAAATGCTTTTCTGATTTGCTTGTTTCAGCATAGTTTTTCAAGGTATGAAATAAGCTGAAATTCATTGGAAAATTTAGTCAGGCAAGAGAGGTCTAAGTTCCCCTACTGCTTATATGCCAGTTTCATACTGAAGCCACAAGTCTTTTATTAAAGTGAATACATTCAAAATATACGTATTATATATATACACAAAATATCTCAGCTTTTAAAGAGAGGTTGGCCATTGCAGTAGTAGCCAGGCACAGGATAGACTGGGCTTTGATCCAACAGGAGCCCTTTTGGTGTGAGAGCAGTTCAGTGGTTAGGAGGGAAGAGCAAAACATGTCCTTAGCCATGTGGCCAAAGAAGGGATTGACCTTTTTTTGGTGGCCATGGTCAAGTGTACAAGGACACATGGATTGAAAAGGTATCAGAGCAGCCACAGATGAGAAACCAGGAGACCTTGTTCTAATAGGAAGGACGGAAATCAGTTCCCTGGGAAGGCTGGAAGTCTCCATCGTTGCAAGTATTAAAGAACTGCTTGTACTGATGATTATAAAAAGTGCATTACATAAAGTTGATTCTTAGTTCCTGAAGCTGTGTGGGTGAGGTAGTCATCCTGAGATCTCTTTTGACTTATTTTTCTATATTTTTCATAATTATGTTGTAGAAAATGGCTCATTTTTTGACAGTTAAATGTGACTGCTTCTGTGTGTGCAGGTGCACAGGCAGAGAAACACGAGGAGTGTGAACACAATGCCTGTAGTGTTAATTGTTTGAAATTTAGAATGGAAGAAAAAGTAAAACATCCCTCAAGATGATGATCAAATTGGGCCGCCTCATCAAAAAAGCAGGTTGGTGTCCAGCATTGACAAACTACTGATAGGAGGGAGTATTAATAAAAGAACAACAGGAACCCCAGGGCTACTCAAAAGAGTTAAAAAGCCATGGAAAACTTCTGCTTTCACTCTGCCTGTATTGAAAATGAATGCAGTGAGGAAAAAGGCAGAAAAAAATCTTATCTGCCACAGATGTGTGCAGTTATTTGTGAGTGAATGCCCAGAGCTGCAGTTGTGCTGGCTTCTGGGGGCTGAGAGTGTGGGTTTATGTCCTGGTGTCGGCCCAGCACGTGCCTGGCCTGGCCAAGGAAGCAGTTTTCAGAGCAGCACGGAGCACGAGCTGTGCTACCGCCAAAGTCGCCTCACCCGCAGGTAAGGTTTATAGCTCAGCCCTGTACTACACCGTCACTGGGAAGGAGCAAGTCCTACGGTGGCACCCTCCCAGGTGGGGTACAAGAGGATGTAACATGTCCTTGTGCTTCTGGCCTCTTCCTTAGATTGCCTCCCTTGAACCTGGTGTAGCTGCGAAGCCACCCATCGCATCACCCACCCTTCCTGGGGGCTCGCACAGCGCAGCCCCTCGCTGCTGTAGCCACATCTGCAGAGACACCTCGTGGAGATGCAGCATATGCCAGGAGAAGGAGCGGCTTTTTAATTTATTTTTTTTTAATTTTAAGTGCTTGTGTTTAGCTGTATTAATTCCTCCATGACCTTAGTGAAATGGGAAAGCCCTTCTCCCTGAGGAGACAGCAATTCCCCCCTGGAATTCTGCAATATGACCCTGTGGCTGGAGCATTGCTGGTTTTTCTAGGTTCATCATTAAAAACACACCTGCAGAAATGAGTTGTGAAGAGGAATTTAATTTTTGCTCTCTCTCCCAAACCTGGATGCGATGCCCAAAATTCATCTTTTTCTAGTTTCTGGTGACAATGAAATTTCAAAAGAAGCATCTCAAGGGAAGTGTTTTTGCATTTTACAATACAGGCAGAATTTCCAGCATTTCGCATCACTGCACCTGCCTCAAGATTG
This sequence comes from Burhinus bistriatus, assembly GCA_013397275.1. Lineage (NCBI taxonomy): Eukaryota > Metazoa > Chordata > Aves > Charadriiformes > Burhinidae > Burhinus > Burhinus bistriatus. The sequence continues at coordinate 7,947 of VYXH01005893.1, read as the reverse complement.
TATCTTTAATCCTGCCAGTTTGGAAGTAGGACACAAAGAGTGGAGTTCTCCAGTTCAGGGGAGGTTTGGTGCCTCTTCAGTCTTGTGCCTGGTTGGAAACAGAAGGAGCTGTAGAAAGCTCAACACTGGCTCCAGACAGTAATAAAGCATCTGTACCAGGACTTCAGGATCCCTCTCCAATCTTGCCCAAAGTATCTGAAGTTCCCCATCTTCTCCTCCCTCAACATAGCATTGTCAACACCACAGCACTGATTTACAAGCTAAATTTTCTCTGCAGTGTAAGGCATGAACACATTCTAGTACTGGTTCCTTTTTCTATTTAATCACTCTTTTCAAGAGTGTTTCTCTGAGTCTAAGGGAGAGGCAGGCAAGGCTAATTGGTTTGATGGAAATTCAAACCTTGTCTTTCCCAACTGAAATCTGGTTTTGTCTGAGCCTGATATAAAATGGTGTCAGCTCGATGATGCCTTTTGCCAGCTATGGACCAGTGCTCTGTGTGTGCTTTTCCCTCACTATGCGTTGTGTCCTATGCTCTTTCTGCATGGGCATGTACAACCCTGATTCTTAGGAAATGTGCCTTTCTTTGCTGCAGATGTTGGTCTGTGAATCCATTCGCTTCAAGGAAAAAAAAAAAAAAAAAGAAAAGAAAAAAGAAAAAAATCAGTTCGGTGCAGAAGCTCCAAGCCTGATGTATGCAGGTGCCTCGGGCTAAGGCTCACGTCTGAAAACTCCAGACCACATCAGTACCCTATATACAGCCTTCGGTATAGCATCAGCTCCTTTCCAGCTAAGGAAACTAGGCTTGTTAGCACAGCATGCATGTATTCCTGCTTACCTTTGAACTCATGCTCCAATCTTGATCAGATGATGATGGAAGAGGGGATATCTTAAATACATCAATTTTTTACCTGTTTAGCTAGTACAAGCAGCCACAAAGAATACAGGAAATTCCTTTCAAGATGTGAATCCACAGGCAACCCAACTGCAATATTTCTGCCAAATCACAGGAACTCCTCTGTAAAACCTTTGGTGTTATATCTGTTCTATGTTCCTTTGTATGGGGAAAATAGATTTTATCCTAACTACAGAGCTTTAGTGATAAAAGTCAAAATAAACTCTGCTGGTAAACCCTAAGAACATCATATTCTTTGCTCCCATCTCTTAGGATTTGAAATATACGCATACAGATTTCCAGAGGAATTTCCATAAATCTGATGCAGATTAACACGTGTCTAGATCTTCAGGTCTTCTTGGAATATGAGTAACTGTCACCATCACCCAATAACATCGTAAAATCTGTCAGATGGTGTTGTGAGAGGAAGCAGAAATGGCTCTTTGTTTTTTTTTTTTCCCCCCTAATCTTATTCTGAATGCCCTGTTTGGTTGCAGTGCAGTTAAAGACAGTGGGAGCTGTGAAAGCTGAGCATATCTGAATTTCTGCCTTTGCATTTCTGAAAATAATAATAAAATAAAAAGTTGGTGTGACTGAGTGTGGCACACAAAAATGCAGAAAAGAAAGAGAACTAGCTCTTCTGAAAGTCTGCTGGACTGAAATTAATGTCAGATTCCCATAGTGAGTCCTTAGTAAAAAGTAACATGAAAATCTGTACTTCTGCCTCTCATCCACAATTGCGACAGCTGCACATTTTCATTTCCTTCTTTTCTCTTCTCTCTTGGTTTGAGGATCAAGAAGAAGGTCCTGTCTGGGATTTACTGGCAATTGTAAGAGGTGAAAGTGTTTTAATTATCTATTAAAAAGCACACTAATGCCAGGGCTTTAGAGGATGTGCTCCTGTGATGTGTTAATTCATTTTTAATGTGGACAATTAAGGGTTTTTTTAAAAAAAAGGGTCCGTGGAGCATTGCCTAATATGTTGGCTGGATCTGCTTGGTCATCATATCATTTCAGCTTTTATGTTGCTGGACCCTTTTCACAGAGCGGAATCTGAATGACGGAAGTTACAGGTGCATTGCCCTCAAGCACTCTCATAATTCAAAGTTCCTGGCTTTTATTCCCTGACTCCAGCCCTGTATATTGCAAACCAGGTTACATGAGCTTCTGATCTAGGGTTTGTTTCCACCCAGGTGCCACTAGTTGTATGTGATGAGGAAGAAGTGAAAAGATTGATCCAGGTCAGTAGCGGACAGAGAAAGATGATGATTGATTCAAATGTTATCCCTTGCTTTAAGTGCCTCTTATGACTGCTCAGCCCACAGTGTGGATCTCTTCTCTCTGAGGTTCATCTCTGATCATGATAATGATTTCGGTAACAGCAGAAGATATTTTGCACTTTCTCAACATCATCCAGCTCCTCAATCAAGATGGGCTACTTCAGCTTGATTTCTTTTTCTTTTTCCTTTGTTAGCGGGCTTTAGAAATGATCCCTATAGAACAGCCAAGCAACTTTTGTTGTCTTCATACTCCAGTGGAAGTTGAGACTCCCACATAGACCGCTGACAGCCACAGGCAAAGTCTGTCCTTAGGTGAACCTACCCTAGTTGACGCTACAAGCAGTTCTTTCCGTATGAAAGTAGCTCTTTGGAACAGAGAAACGATGTGCCTTCAAGAACTGGATACAGCAACTCATAAACAAATAATATAACTTTGATTGATGCTCCGTGTTACCTTAAGAGAATGATTGGGTGGATTTACAGCATAAAATATATTTAATTAGGTATGTATCCTTTCATGCTATTTAAAATTTCTTTATGCTTCAGTGTTGCAAGAAAAATGCTCTGCAATATTTCAGTAGCATGAAAAACAAAGTGTAATGTACAGAGCTTATAACAGAATGAAACCCTGTGCTACAACATTATTGGTTTGGTTATTAGATTGGCTCCATTTTAACTCATGTCCTATTCCCCCTCCCAGTGATGCATCCATTGTCAGATGTCAATATTAATATTGTTTCAGCTGAAGTGATACAGTTGTGCAACAGGATTATAGCCTTGTCAATAGAACTGGAATTTGCACTCTCATTCACATGCATGAAAACCTCAGAGCTTTAATTTTCAGATCACATGTGATTCTACTGATTGAAGTCTACAAGGGTCAAAGAGTAATTTGTGTCTCCTGTGCCTGTGTTAGAGGCCTGTGTACTGCAGAGAAGATAGTGGGGGGTAAATAAATACAGCAGCTGGTGGCAAACTCATGAGATTCTTCTCAGAGTTTCTTGTTTGGTTGACTTTTTCTGTGGGTTTTGGGGGGTTTTTGTTTGTTTGTTTTCTTCCCCTCTTCCCTTTAAGTTTTATCAGTTCCAACTCTGAAACTGGGAGATATTGATCATTTCCAGGTAGGTAAGCTTTCTGATTCCCTCAGAACCGTAAATGGTATGGTAATAAAATTGTCTATTTAGATTGGCCTTGTGTGAAGAATTATGTCAGGCAAGAAAATTATTTTCTCCCTCAACAAAAAGACTAAGTTACCCTCTGAGACTTTAAATCTTATCTTGCTATAGCAAAGATGCAGACCATAAAAGTTTAGGTTCTGTCGCTCTGATTGCTTATGCTGTGTTCTCACCCCGTCTCATCTGTAAGGTGAGTCAGAAAGAGCCTGCTCCTTGTAGTGGAGGAACTGAAGGGAAAAGTTAGGTGATTCGGAGGTCACTTGTCTTCTCTCAAGCTGATAGCTCAACTAAGATATTAGCCTGCAGAACCAGAGGCCTCTACAGAAATAGTGTTTATCTGACAGGTGGATGTAATACTGCATCCCTGCCTACCTCCAAGTATCATAATCCCCCTCCACTGTCTTCACAAACTAGACTTTTCCATTTTGGGGTAACGGCAGAACCTAATTTTTCTTTCTGCTTCAGCTTCAGCGATGTGTCTTCATTCTTGCTACTCTACATATACTTTGGTACTTAGTTCCACCCCAGCAATAGCTGCATTGCTGTTTCAATTAGGGCTTTGTATCATGCTTTTTCCAGTAATAGCTGTGCATCTATCGGTATCCCAGTGAACAATGTGACTCATTGGTTCTGTGTTGTCTTTTCAGCCTCCTACTTCATTTATATCTTATTGTATTATTCTGGTAATGATTTGAAGGAAAATGAAAACTTTCTTTTTCTTTCTCTTTTTTGTTTTTAATGAAACACATCCATGTGGCTCTCAATTTGTGTTAGAGAATTATAGTGTAAGACAGAGAGTGTGAAACTGGAGGAGCAGAGGGGATTGTTTCTGGCAGTCCTCAGTTTCTAGTACACTTCATTATGCAGTCTTCGGACAGGACTTAAAATAACTAAGTTCTGTGCAACAACAACCTTTGCCCTTTTGAAAGAGCCATTGCACTAGAGGAAATGCTGCCGTAGCTGTTCGTGTGTGACATCTATTAGCTGGGTCTCTGTCTTGGAGTTAAAGTGATGGACTGAATTGTGACTTCAAACTGTTCTGTGATTCAAAGAATGAAAATATAGGAACAGTCCCCTGATTTGCCAGGTGCTGAGAGAAAGCCAAGCTGGAGCAATACTTATTTGGAGTTGCAAATTTAATGTGTCCTCAGTATAAATTAAACTTGGATTATCAAAGAATAAACTAGGATACGGCAGCAAAGCCTCAGTAACTTAACAGGTACCACAGTAATGACTGGTGAAATCTGGAAAAGTGTTTGTCTCTGTAGGTTTCTTCCCTGGAAACAGGAGGTCTTAATGATTCAGGTACATTCCACTGATGTTTGCACTGGGAAATGAGGAAGAAGGAAGACTGAAAGGTGGTGGTGGTGTACCTGCAGAGGAGGTCTGAATTGGATACTGGTCTTCTATGGGCTGGAGAAGACTGGAGCTGGAGGTCCCTGTCATAGAAGAGATGTAAGGTTCTGTGGCAGCTTCCTTTCTGCTAAAACAGAGCCACAGCCTTATTTTGTCTTTGAGAAAATTCATCTTGTTCAGTTTCCAGATTTTAAAGTTGTAGAGCTCTCAGAGTCAGTGGAGGTCTTGGCCCTTCAGTTCAACTTGTTATTTCTTCAATAAAGAAGAATGAAAAATAAAAATGGGGATCTTTGTTCCTTGCTGCTGCTGTCTTGGGATGGGGTGGATTGGGATGAGATTCTTGAAGCATGGGACTAGTCCATATTCCTATGTCCCCAAAATCGGAGAGCGCTAGCTCCAGGCAATGCTACAGGCTTGGGGAGGAGTGGCTGGAAAGCTGCCTGGCAGAAAAGGATCTGGGGGTCCTGGTGGACATCCAGCTGAACATGAGCCAGCAGTGCACCCAGGTAGCCAAGAAGGCCAACGGCATCTCGGCCTGTATCAAGAATAGTGTGGCCAGCAGGAGCAGGGAAGTGATTGTGCCCCTGTACTCAGCGCTGGTGAGGCCACAGCTTGAGTACTGTGTTCAGTTTTGGGCGCCACAGTAGAGGAGGGACATTGAGGTGCTGGAGCGTGTCCAGAGAAGGGCAACAAAGCTGGTGAGGGGTCTGCAGAACATGTCTTATGAGGAGCAGCTGAAGGAATTAGGATTGTTTAGTCTGGAGAAGAGAAGGTTGAGGGGGAGACCTTATTGCTCTCTACAACTACCTGAAAGGAGGTTGTAGTGAGATGGGAGCTGGTCTCTTCTCCCGAGTGACTAGCGACAGGACAAGAGGAAATGGGTTCAAGTTGCACCAGGGGAGGTTTAGGCTGGACATTAGGAAAAAATTTTTCACTGACAGAGTTGTCAAGCATTGGAACAGGCTGCCCAGGGAGGTGGTTGAGTCACCATCCCTAGATGTGCTCAAAAGTCATGTAGATGTGGTGCTTGGAGACATGGTTTAGTGGCAGACCTGGTAGAGTAGGGTCAATGGTTGGACTAGATGATCTTAAAGGTCTTTTCCAACCTAAATGATTCTATGATTCTATTCTATGAAAATGAAAGGTTGCTTAAAAAATGGCTATAAAAGTAATCTGAATACACTTTTTTGGTTGGTGTTTGGAGTCTGGGTACCCCATTTTAAAATGCTAATGCAGCCATCCCGAGACATGGGGAATGTCCAACGCAAAGACATTTTATCTCTGAATCAAAACATTTCTTCCTTATGTGCAAAACAGTGCCGCAATGAGAAACGGCAAGAATTGTGCAGCAAGATGAAATCTGTAGTCCTTGACACTTCAGTATTTGCTGGCTCAATTTCTTTTTTCTTTAGGGGTATGAATGCTATTTTTGCCAGCATGTTGACCAATCACATCTTACTCACTACAGACTGGGAGTTGCATAATGAACTCTCACCTCATACTACCGTGTGTGTTTGTAGTCCAGTTTCTTTGTTTCTCTGGGAGCAAGAAACACAACTGGTCAGTCTGACCTGAGATCTGGTGACCAGCTCTGATGAGGGAAAGTGTGGATAAGAGTGATGGTGAGAATCCCGGGGTACCCATCTGATCAAAAGATCACCTGCAAAGGTCAGTCCAGCTGTCATCCTGCAACCTGACGTTACAGCCGCTGGCTTGCTGCAGGATCTGGAAGTTTCTTTGGGGCATTCTCTGACATATCAAAAAGGAATGCACTTGAAATACTTGGTTAGACCTACACTGGTAAATATCATAAAATTTACTGCAATTGTGTATGCAATTGCATATATATTGCACATGTAAAGGCAAGAAAATCTTTTTTCCGGAACAGCTCAGAGAGATACTATTAGCTGTTTCTGTAACAGAACAGAACTGCTGACTTGAGTTGGCTTTCTCTTCTTGTTTTCTTTCCTAGGATAAATTTCATACACGGTAAGAGAATTTTTTTAGGATCACTTTCTTTGGAAACCTTTTAAATTCAGGTAAGACCTTAGAGATGCATCAAAACTGAAAACTGTGAAAGGTACAGCTTGTCACAAAATCAGATAAATTCATAATTATACACACAATTTATACAATGTCTGAGATGTTCAAAACTCTGTACAGACATTAACTCATTAAGTGGGACAATGACAAGCTGCCACATCTTTGATTTGTAGAACTTGAAGCCACACTCAGTTTAATTCTAAATAGACTAGAATTTCAACTTCCTTGCTCTGTGGAAAAGATTTTTTGGTGTGTGTGAAGGATACAAACAACACATGATTATTATGAGAAATATGACCAAATGTTAGTAGACTATGAAAGGGAAAGTCTAAAAATAAAATCCATAGCTGTTTATTTCCACGTTCACACATAATTCTTGGAGGGTCACAAAATGAAAAGCACAGAAGTCTCTCTGCTCACTTTCTGTGATGGACCAGAGGAAGAAGTCAAAGCACCACGTTCCTGAACCATCCAGGGCTGGTTTTGGAGGGAGAGGCTGATTCTGTAGTTTGCTTTTTAAGTTCAGGTGGTTGAAAATTCTGAAAATCAAAAGTCCAAGATGTGATTCCAGGTTTTGTTTTTAAAAAAAAAAAACAAAAAAACAAACAAACAAAAAAAAGGCATGAGTGGAAGTCTCGGATGAGTTATCTATCTTAATTGTGTGCGTTCACAGTACAAACATCTCCATCTGAGCTCAGATGCTCACTCACAGTCAATGAAATAAAATAATGGTTTCTCCAGACTCTTGGAACAGCTTCATCTGGCCTCTTAGAAACACCTGTGGATAACTTGGTGTTTTTTTGTTTTGGTTTGGGTTTTTTTGTTTTGTTTTGTTTTTTTTCTCCAAAGAGTTGTGTCTTAGGAGGTCCACTTGCCTATTAACTATAAATGGACCTTGGAACTGCTCAGACAAATGTCTTCATGTCAGCCTCTGGTCTTGGGTGACATCAATCCCACTTCTGCTTACTAGAATTTCATCTGCCTCTCTGAAATGCTTATACACTAATGCATGCAGCATGGGGAACAAACAGGAAGAACTGGAGATCTGTGTGCAGTCGCAGGGCCGTGATCTTATTGCAATTACTGAGACATGGTGGGATGGCTCACATGACTGGAACGCTGTCATGGATGGCTATGGTCTCTTTAGGAAAGACAGGCCAGCAAGGTGAGGTGGTAGGGTTGCTCTTTATGTGAGACAGCA
>VYXH01005892.1:0-84388 GCA_013397275.1 Burhinus bistriatus | reverse complement strand
TTCTGTGATTCCGTGATCTCAGAAGTTTCATAATTTCTCCATCAAATACAATTTTCTTCCAAAGGTATATTACAGTAGCCTTATTATACAAGTCAAGGACCAATTATCTTAATGTGAGAAAGAATTCCAATATACACTTTAATTGCAACACATACTTCACAGCCTTTACCTTGGCTCTCCAGGCAGTAGGTGGCATTAAGCAATTGGACTGTGGGATGAGATCAGGATAGGTGAAGCACACAGCTGAATGACATAACCACATCAGCTTAAGGAGGCTCCGATTTTGTACTGCACTTGAGAATTCCAGCCACCCAAGAGCTACTATATACCAGCACAATCCACTGTCAGTCATATCAGACCCTCTGGTGGCTCAGGAACAATTAATTGGCTGCCCCTATGCTAATAAAAGTTCCATTCTGCAGTCCAACAGCTCAAATACCTTTGATGCATTTTCCTAGGTCAAAGTGAGACAATTAGCGTTGCCAGAATGACACTTGCAGTACATATTCTTCCTCTTTGGTGTGGGTAATGTGGTATAATAGAGCCTTAAAACTAGATATCCATGTTATCTTAACAATGCATCAGCAAAAATAGGCACAAAATATGACACTCGTGTGATGGGTTAACCCCAGCTGTCAGCTAAGTACCACACAGCCACCCACTCACTCTGTCCTCTCCATGGGATGGGGGAAAGAATAGGAAGAGAATAAGCAAGAAAACTTGTGGGTTGAGATAGTTTAATAAGCAAAGGAAAGTGGGAGAAAAAAGAAAGAAGGAAACAAATTGAGTGATGCAAAGGCAATCTCTCACCACCTTCCACATGTACACTGATGCCCAGCCAGTTTTCAAGAAATGGCCACTGTCCCAAAACCTGCCTCCCCTCCGTACTTATTACTGAGCATGATGTTACATAGCATGGAATATCTCTTTGGTCAGTTTGGGTCAGCTGTCCTGGTTGTGTCCCCTCCTAGCTTCTTGTGCACCCCCAGCCTACTCACTGATGGGGCAGAGTAGGAAAAAAAAAAGGCCTTGATGCTGTGTAAGCACTGTTCAGCAATGGCTAAAATGTCGGTGTCTTACCAACACTGTTTTGGTCACAAATCCAAAATGTAGCACCATATGGGCTGTTATGAAGAAAATTAATTCCATAACAGCCAGGCAGAATTCTACAAAAGCAGGTTGGTTAAACTTGACAGCAGGAAATCACAAAAGTTGGGTTTGTGTTGCAGCTTTTGATGTTTTAAAAGGTCTGGTTTGTAAAATCTGTCTGTAGAATATTTATGTAAGGTGTTTATATTGGCCAGTCCCACCACGGATGTGGTCCCCTTCATTCTGATACAGCCAAAGCTTCTAAATGACTCTAACACATACTACTAAACCATAAGGGATTAGTAGTTCGTTCTGGGTGGCACTTTCAGAATTTTTAAAAGATTAAAGATTTAAAAAGATTTAAAGATTCTCAATACCATGAAATTCCCACCCAAAAATTATTTCAAATGCTAATGTAAGACACATAATGAGCAGCAGCAAGACGGATAAAAACACAAAGTGGGAACACAGCAATTGTATTCTCAAGATTGTAACAGTGGAGTGCTCCAAGGCTGTATACCAAAATGTAAGGGCAAATGGTTATAACTGAGGATTCAAAAAACACCATGTCTGAGTTGCTCAGATAAAATTTGGGACATCTATTGTTTATTCAGTTCCCAGATTTGTTCATATAGTGAGATGGCTGAGCATTACGTTAGCCACATGTGTTGTTAAGGAAGTGTTAACTAGCAACAACCAGACATACAGAATTAACAGATGATTTTGAAAAAATAGAAAAGTCATCTTACCAACCTATCAACTTCCATCTATCTTAAACAGTATGTTACAAATTATAAAATGCTTTTCTATAGAAGTGTCATGGAAGAAGAAGTAATTTTAGCTATTGCAACTAATCTCAGACACAAGTAAGAGGAACTAATTAGAGTAGACACTTCCTTCATTAGGTCACCTAGGCCAGCAAAAATTAAAAGCTGGTAATACTTCTAGTACTATTAGCACATATGCCTATACTATATATTCTCAATCATTGGTCAGCTCAAACAGAATCGTTGTCATGTTTTGTAGCCTGAATATAAAACACTTAAGATATTGAAAAAGGAGATTGATACTGGGAAGGCTGGTGTATTGGGTTTGCATAGCAAGGTTTTGGTAGCAGGGCGGCTACAGGGGTGGCTCCTGTGAGAAGCTGCTAGAAGCTTCCCCCATGTCTGACAGAGCCAATGCCAGCTGGCTCCAAGATGGGCCCACTGCTGGCCAAGGCCAAGCCCATCAGCGATGGTCGTAGAGCCTCTGTGATAAGATATTTAAGAAGAGGGGAAAAAACCCAAGGGTGCAATTGCAGCCGGAGAGAGGAGTGAGAATATGTGAGAGAAACCACTCTGCAGACACCAAGGTCAGTGAAGAAGGAGGGGGAGGAGGTGCTCCAGGCACCAGAGCAGAGATTCCCCTGCAGCCTGTGGTGAAGACCATGGTGAGGCAGGCTGTCCCCCTGCAGGCATGGAGCTTAATGGTGGAGTAGATATCCACCTGCAGCCCATGGAGGACCCCACTTGGGAGCAGGTAGATGCGCCCAAAGGAGGCTATGACCCCATGGAGAGCAAACGCTGGAGCAGGCTCCTGGCAGGACCTGTGACCCCATGGAGAGAGGAGCCCATGCTGGAGCAGGTTTGCTGGCAGGACTTGTGACCCTGTGGGGGACCTATGTTGGAGCATTCTGTTCCTGAAGGACTGCACCCCATGGAAAGGACCCACGCTGGGGCAGTTCATGAAGAACTGCAGTCTATGGGAAGGACTCACGCTGGAGAAGCTTGTGGAGGACTGTCTCCCATGGAAGAAACCCCATGCTGGACCAGAGGAAGAGTGTGAGAAGCCCTCCCCCTGAGGAGGAAGAAGCAGCAGAGACAGCGTGTGATGAACTGACCGCAATCCCCATTCCCCATCCCCCTGTGCTGCTCAAGGGGAGGAGGTAGAGAAAATGGAGTGAAGTTGAGCCTGGGAAGCAGGGAAGGGTGGGGGAGAGGTGTTTTAAGATCTAGTTTTTATTTCTTATTACCCTACTCTGATTTGATTGGTAATAAATTAAATTAATTTTCCCCAAGCTGAGCCTGGTTTGCCCGTGATGGTAATTGGTGAGTGATCTCCCTGTCCTTATCTCAACCCGTGAGCCTTTCGTTATATTTTCTCTCCCCTGTCCAGCTGAGGAGGGGGAGTGATAGAGCAGCTTTAGTGGGCACCTGGCGTCCAGCCAGGGTCAACCCACCACAGTTGATCTGACACTAGTTGCCCTTCATAAATCAATTCTCTTCTTTTTTTTTTTTTTTTCCCCATCATTATGAAACATTCCTGATTAAGGTCTGTCTAAGTAAGTGATTTTGTTTTCACTGTAGTAAGAAACATTTGGCCAGTCCTATGCAAAACAGTGTGAAATCTTGGATTTACATGCATGTAGAAATAATTCAATTGTTCAGTCAAACTGATAGATCAAAATAGTAGACTGAGAGAAGTATGAGAAAGGTTGAAAGGCTGTAGTGTTGTCACTGCAGAAGAAAGAGGTGCAGACCCCAGTAATTGAGGAAAAGAAAAGGGGTGAAGTTTTCTACATTCACTGTATAACTAATGAATAAAAATAGACTAAAACTAAATGATATAAACAGTAAAATAGTTTACCAAAAAAGCTAGTAAACAGTAAGGGAAAAAAACCCTTGGAATATTAGCCTCTGGCTGTGCTCATGATAAGGCAGGATTTACCCAGAGTAATTTGCAAATTCTTCTAAAAAAAGTTAAAATAATTAATTCAAAGTTTTGTATAAAGTTGAGATGTTGTCCCTAATAATTTTTATAAGATCAGCTGGAGCATATAGTCTATACAACATAAAGCATTATTTTGAGGTATTTGCATTAAAAAAAGAAAAAAAAAGTAGTAGTAGCTTCACAGTAGCTCTGACTTCGGTTTTTGTTTGTACTGTTCTGTATGTCAAAATATAATGCAAATCCTGCCACTTTAGTGTATATGGATATCCATGCAGTGAATTCTAATAGATGTTTCTTCAGAGCTTTGTTTCTGGAAACTATTATTTCTGTGTACTTACCACATAGTAAATTAAAAAACATAAACTGTAGGTAAAATGTCATGGTTTAACCCTAACCAGCAACCAGGACCATGCAGACATTCACTCACTCCCCCCAGCCGCCAGTGGGATAGGGGAGGAGAATCAGAAAAAAAGGAAACCTCATTGGTTGAGATAAAGACAGTTTAACAGAACAGTAATGGAAGAGAACATAATAATAACAATAATGATAAAAGAATATACAAAATGAGTGATGCAATACAGTTGCTCACCTGAGCAGCGATCACGAATTCCCGCTCCGCCCTGGCCAAGCCCCATTTATATACTGAGCATGATGTCTATGGTATGGAATATCCCTTTGGCCAGCTCATCCTGTCTGTGCTCCCTCTCAGCTTTTATGGGAAGCTGAAAAAGTCCTTGACTTTAGGTAAGCATTACCTAGCAACAACTAAACCAATACATGCTATTAACATTATTCTTATACTAAATCCAAAACACAGCAGCTACCAGTAAGAAAATTAACTCTATCCCAGCTGAAACCAGCACCTAAAGTTATAGTTGTATAATAGTGCTTTTATTGCAATCCCATATTCTCCTTATGGTTAACTATCACCGCTTGATTCAAAACACAATAATCTCCCTTTCAATAAAATGTAATGTTATGGAAATAAGCTCTCCAATACAATAACAGAAGATACTGTCAATCTGAACCTAAAGGAGCAATGATTACTTGTTCGGTTTCTGTTTTTAAAGTGGCAGAATAAAAGGACTCATAACATGATGAAATTCAGTAATTCAGGTCTTGTAGGAACTTACAATTTGGGAAGGTTTATGTGAAGGATAGAGAGAGAATACTAGTACTATTTTTCTGGTTTTTTTAACAGATAAAATATTCAGAGTTGACAGACAGGAGGTCTATTCCATGGATCGTATTTCAAGAGCATAACCCACAAGTAGGTTAGCTCATTACATAAATTGTGAAAGGAGGATTAATTAGAAGGAGCTCTGGCATTGATAACTAAGGTACAAAGTAGTAGTTACCTGTTAACAGTTCTGTTTTACTTCAAACCAGGACATTTACCCCAAAAGAAACTAGTCAGGTCTTTGGAATAACCTAAGATAATTTTCTAAATTTGTCATCCACCTTTAATTTCTGTTGAAAACAGAATCTCCTGTACTTTCTGCTAAATAGGGAGAAGACAAAGAACCACCTCCAAAACTTACAATTTATTTTGGAACATCCAGAGATGCTCAAGGTATGATGAAGTAACTGAGCTTTAGGAGGCTCTTCCTCCTAGTTGACGATAGCAGATGGTCTGACACTTGAAATGAGAATAAATACTAGATAGGCCTGCATCAATGAAAAATTACCAGATTTCTGTGGGAGTGGAAATTCTCTAAGGTCTCAATAAAGCAAACAAGCTCTGCCACTGAAATTGGTCTGAAACAGTACCTCAGTTTAACTAAAGGTCAGACCACATACCATGAATGGCACTCAGTATATAACAAGCAAAAAGCTCTTAACAGTTCCCAGGTCACATAAATTCAAGTTGAGTTGTACGTGACTTAAACTTATGCATTGACTTCACTGAGAGAATCCATGTGCTGAAATTGTGAATGTGCTGTTTGACAAATCAGTTTCAGATTACCAATTACACACCCCAGAAAAGAGCTACACAGCAGCTGGAGTTCACTTAAGAAACTAGCAACCACAGCAGTACTTCTGCTAATACAACTCACTGTGCTGCCCTGAAGATTTGACTTGCCATCCCTGATGTATTTCATCTTCCACCTATATTTAGTTAAAAAAATGAACAGTGTCTTCATAGTCCTCCAATAAAAGTTTTTTGAAGAAGATCTACTGAAATACTCCCTCCTCTGCCTTGTACTACAGACTGAAAACTTAGTAATTATGGGGTGTACTCCTTTATGCTCTAATAAGTCCAGTTGAGTCAAAGACATTGGAATGCACAAAATTAACTATTGATTTACTGACTTAGGATAATGTTCTTAATATTGATCTGTGGAATTATACATTGCTTGGATAAAGTGATTATGATGTCTTATGCCTTACTCATCTAATTGAAAGTTAAAGTCTGCAAACAAGCATCAACTTTCCATTTATTTGTTTTATTTATTACATTATTTTTAAGTGCTTTAATTTGATTTTTTGAAAGAAATTGCAGACTGTCGTAGTTTAACCCCAGCTGGCAGCTAGAACCATGCAGCTGCTCACTCACTCCCCCCAGTTTGGATGGGGAGGAAAATCAAAGAGTGAAAGTGAGAAAAAACTCATGGGTTGATTAATAGGTAGAACAAAAGCCATGCACGCAAGGAGAGCAAAACAAGAAATTCACTCATTGCTTCCCATCAGCAGGCAGGTGTTCAGCCATCTCCAGGAAAGCAGGGCTCCATCATGCATAATGGTTACCTGGGGAGACAAATGCTGTAATTCCGAATGTCCTCCCCTTCCTTCTTCTTCCCCCAGCTTTATATGCGGACCATGTCACATGGTATGGAGCAGCCCTTTGGCCTGTTGGGGTCAGCTGTCCTGGCTGTGTCCCCTCCCAACTTCTTGTGCACTCCCAGCCTGCTCATTGGTGGGGCAGTGTGAGGAGCAGAAAAGGACTTGAGAGCTTAGCAACAACTAAAAACACCAGAGCACTATCAAAGGTATTTCTCATCCCAAACCCAAAACATAGCACTATACCAGCTGCTAATAAAGAAGTTAACTCTATTCCAACTGAAACCATGACACAGACATATATGAAAATTCTTAGCTTTAACCAACAATGTCAGTAAATACCATAGGAGTGAAAGCCTTCTATCATCTTTTTCATAAATTGAATTTGAAATACTCTACAGAACTGAATAAAACTGTTACAAAGTGGAGGAAAGGGAGGTTAAGAGGGTTAAAGATGGACTTTCCAATGAGACTTGTGAACAGATGGCAAATCAATGTGCTAAAGACACAGGAAGGTGGTCCCAGATGGTGTGCTGTAAGTTCTGCCAGCAGTGAGGAGGCTGGACAGAGAAAATCAGTGACAGCAGGGAAAGAAGTGAAGAACTTCACAACATAAGGAATGGGCTGGAGAACTGTGGCCTGTTTGTGGAAAGCATAACCCTAAATTCGATATTTGCATGATATAGAGACTAACATTTTGTTTGAGGTGGGATACGAAGTGTTTGTACCTCTGAAAGCATTAAAAGACTGGCAGTGGTATTATAGAGACTTGGGACTACAGAGACTTCATTGACTCATAAGGAAGAGAATGCTACACAAGAGGATTTACCTGCAGAGAAGTGGATACAGCAAATTGTCTGTATTTAGTAGATTTACAGAGCAGAAGGTCACAGAAGAGGATGGGTCCAAAAAGAAATTACTCTGAAATAAGCTAAATTTGAAATTTATAGGTCATCAATCAATCTTTGAAAACGGCCCACATGTATGTCTTTACCATACAGCACACAAGAATTACGATTAAATATATTTATCAGTAAAAGGATGATGAAGTAATCCATTTACTGTGGGGTAAGTCTGAGCATCAGGACAATTACTGAAAAGGAGCTCTCAGACTGTAATTTCACACCCCAGTTTTTATTGCAATAAGTCATTGTCTCTGAAGTCTACCCAGATGATTCTAGGTAGGAATTTTTAAGCCTCACCTACACCCTGTTCTGAGAACAGCATTGCTTATTTTCTCTTGATGTATTTTTGTGACATCTGTCCTCAAAGAAGCTAAGTATCTTGCAAATATTTACTTTTTAATTTAAAACACAGTTCCTGTTGACTTCCATTGCAGGTGTTGAGGGTTTAGCAGTTCTGAAAATCACACCTTAAGCTGAAAATTCAGAAAGAATGAAAAGGAGGAATTAATTTCTACCTATAAAAAGATACTTGCTAGGCTAAACCAACTTCAGCTAAAATATAACTGAAACCATTAAACTAACTCTTCTTTTCTGGTTTCTGACTTTATTCTAACTACAAGTGAACAGAAACAAACATATTTCCCTTTATCGCACCTCTAGAGCAGGCCAGTTTCCTCATGCTGTCTTACGCACTGAAAGAAGTGATGGAAAACAATTTAATCCGTATAGGCAAAGATTCTTTCATGGTATTTAGGTGGAGAGGAGCTAAATCTAATGAATCATAAAAAACCCCTTAATTCTGGCATTTCCTGACTTTTGAGTGTATATGATTTTACAACTCCCACATTTTACTTTTAGCATACATTTTTATATAAAATAAATGTATTGGATCCAAATAATTACACGGACGGGTTTTGGTAAGGCAACCATTGTCTGTCATCCATACAGTAGATGGTTTTCACTCTTAAATGTGAGCAGATGCTACATATATTTGCAGTAGTTTCTGAAAAGCACTCAGCCCTGGCCTTGCTCTGCTCCCACTGTAGCTGACAGAAAAATTGTTGTTGACTTCAGAGCTCCACCCGCCAAGTGTATTCTAATTCCATGGTCAGCTTTGTGTGTAATGGCATACACTTGATGTGTATTACCCCTTGCCAAGCAAATCTTTTACCTTTTTATGAAAAAAAAAAAGGCAAATTAAAAAATGTCCAGAATATTGGATTCCTCAACATTGGACACTTCTAAGATTCAGCTGGACAGGATGCTGGGCCATCTTGTCTAGACCATGCTTTTGCTAAGAAAGGTTGGACCAGATGATCCTTGAGGTCCCTTCCAGCCTGGTATTCTATGATTCTATAATTCTGATTATCCATAGATTATCTTCTTCACAAGTACAGTATGAAAGGCAAAAAATATCCAGGATCTAAAATACCTCTGACCCCATGTTTGCTTATCTCTTTATCTGTTTCCCACAAAATATTCCTGTTCATGAAAATGGGCTCCATTGGTTTTCTCTTTTTATAAAAGAAGAGATCTTAACCAAGGATATCAAGTTTCCACTGTAAGCAAATTTGCCTACATTATCAACACTTCTCCAAGAACTTCATAATGGGAAAAGTATCTCATGCTTAACTTTAGAGGCACTGCTGGGTGCTGTTATAATAAACTGATAATCAAACATCAAACAAAGTCAAGCCTTCTGATAATCCTTCCCTGGCAAAATAATTTGTTAATCCTATACTACCAGCTGTGCCAATTACTGTACTGTGGTCAGCAGGGAGTTTGTTATTTGGGCACCCTGAAAGCAGCTGACTATTCTCTTTCTGAAGCCTAAGAAGCCTATTAGATTTGTTAATACCTTCACGCCCTTAGGCTACTTGTCTGATGATCTTTTGATCATCGTCTTTGGTTGACTTTTTCAGAAATTATATCCAGGCTTTACATGTAGTGTTGTCCATTTTCCGTACAAGATTGGTTCAAGTTAGAAAGTTTTATACTGAAAATTTTATATTCTAATGCAAAGAACTGAGGTGGTAATAAAAGGGTAAATATGAAAATGACTCTACAGCAAGATATTTTTCCAGTTCCAAAGGACTTGCTTAGAAAGGCAAGGCAAATGCAGCACTGTTTGCAGAGTGAATTAAAAGAGAAAACAATAAAGTAGAAAACAATAAAAATAGAAACAAAGCGTTCTTCATAAATGTCCTTTAAGTTGTATAAAAGTATTTACTTTGGAATGTATATTTGCAGGAAAATATATTTCTAAGCATAGAGCTGGACTGTCACATTTGCGAGCGCCTGCTTCTAGGAATGCTCCCATTGATTCAGAAGGTTTCCACAGGAAACAAGAACGAATATTATTTCTCAGATCCTGAGAATACCAAAGTCTTTGTGTTGCTGCATTAGACAATTATGCCATAAAGACAAATTCCCCCTGAAGCTGCAGTCAAAGATCCTTTTATGCTGCATTCATTTCACTTTACACAGCCTTGCAAGCCTTACGGCATTTTCACTCTGAAGAGAAATTCTACATGGGTGAAACAAAAACATTTTCTCCATGTAGTGGGAGGGATTTTCTCTTTTGTTTAAGGAATATGAAATAGTTTTGTACTTGACTCAAACTCTTTGCATTTCTAGAGAAAGTTTGAATGTTACTTCTACTCCATCAATTATAGATGAGACTATGGTGTCTCTTCCATAACAAAGTTAGTTCTGAAGGAATAAAGAACAGCCTCTTCTTCCTGTTTGTATAATAAAATGTGAAATATTTCACACGAAATATGTAGAACTGACAACTTATCTACTTATGTTTGTCATACACAGACTAGCAGGTCATTTGCTAATTTTAGGATGTCTCTCTAGCTGCTAACCTCTATTTAGAACTACCTTCAGGCTTGTGAAAACTGCTTGGCACTTGGCATGGAAAATAGCCCAGAGGAAGAATAGTTACCCCATTTTTTTAGTTACTTGCAAGTTCTGTGATCTGTCCTCTTTTAGATTTTAAAATTCTGTTCCAGGGATTCTGACTGAAAAACTGTGAGTGAGACTTGACATGAGACTTTTTTAATGGCTGAGTACATACCTAGAGTAGCATGTCTATGGAAAGCTCACCTGGAAGAACTATACTTACTGGAGGATGCTACTATTCTTTTTCTTCAAAAATGATATTTTTTACATTGTTTAAAAGCTCTTAGTAAAAAAGCAAGTTCTAAGGAATCTCACTAGAAGACCTTTCTCAATTCCATTATACTGTTCTAAGCTCACTAGTGAGGATGGATTTTCATAGCAAGAAAAAACATACTTTCTTAATGTATATGTTGAGCTTAAATAATTTGAAGCATTATTTATCAACAATAATTAGTAAACATTGACTTATAGCTATTATGGTGCTGCTGATTCATCTAACTTTATGTCCTTATTAAGCTGTTGTCATATGCAGATTTCACTGTATCACTGTTTACTGACATTTCTAAACCATCATATTGAATGAGTACCTCTTCTCCATGCTGAAAGCATACTCAGTTCTGATATACTGTATGCCACGTACCCAGTCAAAAACTTTGTTGTTGACTGCCTCTGCCTTTCCTCTTGATCAAGATACTGTTTTACTGCACAGCACTTATATAAAAAAGGTATTGCCAGACCATGTGATAAACATGTTTTTACCAGATTATATAAGATCTTTTTCTCAAGAAATAAAATAAAATAAAATAAAATAAAATAAAATAAAATAAAATCTTATACAGTTAACCTGAGTCAACAGCAGAGAATGCAATACCTTTTTATTAAGAAATATACTATATTATCTGGAATTTTCACAGTCTGTCTGTGAAGACTTTAATTAATACATATAAACTAGAAGGACCTTGTGGTGTTCAGTGTTGACAGCCAAGTAGATTAGATTCTCTCACTGTTACATATTCCTATAGTTTCACTCCGACTATCTCAGCACTGTCTCTCTTTTGTTACAAAAAGCTATGCCACCAGCTGAAAATTTATTTCTCACAGTTTCAGGCTCTGTACGTTCTCCTTAACTGGTGAAAAGTATCCAAAGTTGGTCATGCACCACACAGCCTGTAAAAGGTATCACATTTTGGGAGGAAGAGCTAAAGGCATGGGATAACTTAAGGGTTTTATGAGAGGTTAGTCTCACATGTAGTCAGCTGATTATTTTAATGTTACAAAGTCCATACTGTGATAAAAACATGTCAAGCTGCCTGGCATGTTGATTGATAGACATGAAGAAGAGGGTTTTCTATCATATCAAAATAAAATATTCTGGAATATTTCTCATAAGTAATACTTTCCACATGCACACTAATCACTAAGTCACACAACTGTATCTCACTTTTTAGCATAGAAAATTGCTTTAAATTTAAAGCATAGAAATTGTTTTAATTAGACATAAAATTTCAAAAGTCTCATGCTACAGATAATGTTTCTTCCTGAAAAGGTGTGATCACAAGGGAGATTCTGGAAATACAACTTCTCAGATTAGTTTAACAGGCTTCTGAAATGGCTTTTTTAACACTGGGCAAACTGTTTAATAGATCTCTGCTTTAGCTCACTAATTTAGAACATATGCAAATCCAGCTTGTTTGCATCACTGGGAAAAGTTGTTGCTCACAGTTCTGAATTTCATTCGTAAGTGGTGGATTCAGCCTTAGCTAATTTGAAACCAACTCAGTTTGCTTGCACCAGACTGCTCTGTGGACAAATGTTTGCCCTGTCCACTTTTTTTTCCTCTTCTTGCTTCTGTGCCACAGTCTTACTAAATTAAATTTTCTTTAAAAAAAATGATTTCTAGTTGATTCCATCTTGTAAGTCAAGCGTGAAAATGAACAAGAAAAAAAGCCCAAATCCTTTAAAGCATCTTGTAGGGTATGTTTATATTAGCATTTTAGTTTGTATTACCAGAACACTTTTGAAGCAAATCTCCCAGCTGTACCCACTACTACATATAATTTGCATTGTGAAGACGACTTGGGTGATGCAAACAGGATTTCCCTTGGCTGAAATTAAACGAGAAAACGCTCTACACACATGCATATAATGGGCTCAAATCACTGATTTTCAGTCTGTGGGTTTAGATAAAAAACTATTTTAAAGTAAAACCCTCAGAACCCAGGTAGTGTGTATGTTGGGTCCTCAGTGCCAAAAGTTTTCAGAGATTTGTTGCTATTGCTGATTGCCAGTGTAGACGTAGCCATACTCATTTCATGTTTCACAAAAATATAGCACAATTCATCCAGACCGGTTGCATTACATTACATATTATTTGCTTTTAAATGTACACAATTTACATAAATTGTACGACATGGAGGTTTTAGGAGAGGTGTGTTATGATATATATATATGCCAATACATTTATTTTGCCACTGATGTGGCAAACTCACTGCTTATGGCTTGGATGAGTGTATGCTTCACTGGGTAAAAAAACGGCTGGAAGGCCAGGCCGAAAGAGTGGTGGTGAATGGAGTTAAGTCCAGTTGGTTTCCAGTCAGAAGTGGTGTTCCCCAGGACTCAGTATTGGGGCCAGTTCTCTTTAATCTCTTTATCAATGACCTGGACCATGGTCCAGGTGCACTTACTGAGTGCACCCTCAGTAAGTTTGAAGGCGATAACAAGTTAGGTGGGAGTGTCGACCTGCTTGAGAATAGAATGGCCCTATAGAGGGATCTGGACCGGCTGGATCGATGGGCCCAGGCCAGTGGTATGAGGTCCAACAAGGCCAAGTGCCAGGTCCTGCACTTGGGTCACAACAACCCCATGCAGCACTACAGGCTTGGGGAAGAGTGGCTGGAAAGCTGACTGGCAGGAAAGGACCTGGGGGTATTGGCAGACAGCCGGCTGAACATGAGCCAGCAGTGTGCCCAGGTGGCCAAGAAGGCCAACAGCATCCTGGCCTGTATCAGGAATACTGTGGCCAGTAGGACTAATGAAGTGATCGTCCCCCTGTACTCGGCACTGTTGAGGCCCCACCTCGAATACTGTGTTCAGTTTTGGGCCCCTCACTACAAGAAAAGCATTGAGGTGCCGGAGCATATGCAAAGAAGGGCAACGAAGCTGGTGAGGGGTCTAGAGCACAGGTCTTATGAAGAGGGGCTGAGGGAACTGGGGTTGTTTAGCCTGGAGAAGAGGAGGCTGAGGGAAGACCTTATCATTCTCTACAACTACCTGAAAGGAAGCTGTAGCAAGGTGCAGGTCAGTATCTGCTCCCAAGTGACAAGCAACAGGATAAGAGGAAATGGCCTCAAGTTACACTGGGGGAGGTTTAGATTGGATATTAGGAAAAATCTCTTCACCAAAAGGGTTATCTAACATTGCAACAAGCTGCCCAGGGAGATGGTTGAGTCACCATCCCTGGAGGTATTTAAAAGGCAGGTAGATGCTGAGGGATGTGCTTTAATGGTGGTTTTGGCAGTGTTAGGTTGATGTTTGAACTGGCTGATCTTAAAGATCCCTTCCAACCTAGACAATTCTATGATTCTATGATTCTGTGTTGCTACAAAGTAAATGATGTCAGCCAGTCTAGCAATATTGCTCTACTCCATGCATGCACAGCATGTACCCTCAAATGTTCAAAATGATGCTTAGAGTTAAGCCATGCAACTGCTGAAAAACTGTGTGAGTCTGAAGTTTACCTCATGAAGTCCATTTCTGCTAAAAGCGTTTTCTGAAAACAGCAGTGATCACTTCTTGCATAGTAATATAGAAAGTTACTTCTGTCTTACATCTCTGAATTTATTTCACTCAGCTAGACTGAGCAGTAAGTTTCCATGGGGTCTTCAAGACCTGAGATCCCTTTCCAGTGTCTACTGTTTTATGATTCTGTAATAAAGAAGTTTACTTAACAATCACTTTACTTGAGTGTAAATGAGTATACAAGGATAGGAAGCTCAGGTTCTTCTGGTCCAATCTTAGAGTAAATACCATTTCAGATTGATTTGTTCCAGGATAGGACCAGACTTTTACTTACTTAAGACAGATTACAGATGACTTTAGATCACATTTCTATGCTTTTCTCACTTAAAAATTATTCTATAAATGGACCTTCTTAGATTTAGTTATATAGGTACTTTACTCAGTAGTCACTGTGGGATTGACCCACATAATGAGGGTACTTTCCATGTAAATACAGTAATTGCTAATCAGAGTAAAATACTTCAGAAATGGAATCTAAGAAAGGAAAAATGCTGTCTTTTTCACTCATGTTTCATAGTGCACATGAACTAAGGGTGTTGCTACATTAGCAAGCAACACAGAGCAACAGAAAAAGAGCGAAACAACAGGAGCTGAGGCCTGGCTGCAAACAAGACACATGTTTTGGGGCAGGGGCTTGCTATTTTGGACTAGTTCTAGCATAGTGAGCATAGTCCTGTGGACTAAATACTCATTACTGGTTGGAGAGCAGGTGTGCTCTTGAAGCACATCTTCTGGCTCAGTTTCTTTCAAAAGTAATCTGGTTTGTGTGCACTAAGACCACCATTGTGTGATGTGAGGCAAAGCACAGTTAAATGAGGACAATTGAGAAAATTATGTCAAAAGCATAGTGCTGATCTAAACTAAAACACTACTGAATCTGAACCTTATGGACCCTAAGAAATATATGAACACATGGTTGTTTTTAAGTTACTTGGGCCAATAGATTTATAAAGCACAAGTCTTCTGAAACAGCAGTTTGTGATCTCAGTATGGACAACAGCTTGGAAATCTCTGGCTTTAAGTCTGTCCCTCATTAGTCAGCTGAGATACTCAAATTATGTGTAAGTGTACTGACTGCCTATAAATGTTCTCCATATGTTTGTCTGGTTTTGTGCCCACTAGAAAATTAGTGGTCCATTTAACAGAGCCAGACAAAATGTGCCAAGTGATTGAAATAATTTAACTCTTACTGGCCCATAAGAGTGCATCTCATACCAGTTCACATATGGCAAACAAATGAAACTCAGTATCCATGCTTCAAAAAAATTCTGCTTATTGTCCCAAGCTCTAAAAGACATCAGAGCAAGGAGACTAAATTTAGACAGTTCTTACTGACAATCTGCCTATTGGCAGAGGTATACTATGGAACTGAATTGAACATTGAAGGAACCAGCACTGCACTGGCAGATATCAAAGAAAATGCATAGAATCATAGGATCATCTAGGTTGGAACGGACCTTTAAGATCATCAAGTCCAACCATCAACCTAACACTGCCAAAACCACCACTAAACCATGTCCCTAAGCACCACATCTACCCATCTTTTAAATACCTCCAGGGATGGCAATTCCACCACCTCCCCGGGCAGCTTGTTCCAATGTTAGATAACCCTTTTGGTGAAGAAATTTTTCCTTTTCTTTTAAAGGTGAATGACTAGATGCTTTATGTAGCTTCACTGTTTGACAAGCTTGACTTGTGCCTCAGTGTCACATCTGTCTCAATGTTCAGTTAGTGATATGAAATAGAAGCCTAGTAAGGAGGTATTTCCAGTTCCTTGATTCTGAGTACTAAGGACAAAGATATTGTGTTTCTTAGTACATCTGTTTCTCGATGCAGCAGGTGCTGAGCAGTGTTCAAAACCTTATTATTCCAGTTTCACTCAAATGTATTCACTGAAATACAGAAATAATGAAGAAAAAAACCCAAACTGTTGATGGAGGATTGCAGAAGTTTTCAACGGGTCTGATTTCTTGTAGTTTATGAGTACATATACTACTCTACCTTAATTACAACACAACTGTATGAGACATTCCTAAAATGAGTAACTCTGATACATGCTGATACTATATACTTCCCTTAACTCACGTTCTTGCTCTATTATGTTTGAAATGTCCTTTGAAACAGTATCTGCAGTTTACAGTCTTTGTAGAACAATTTTAGGATCTGCAAAACTGTTAGTAATTTCTCATGTAAGATTCATGTTAGATTATTTCTGATCTTCATATTTGAAGACAGCAATAGAATATATGCAGTAGTATTAAAAATCAGCTGAAAAATGTAAACTTCATCTTAGAATTAGCTTAGTCCTAAAATACATATATTGTGTAAGAAATTGTCAGTTTCAAATAGTACTCTTTTTTGGGGGGGGGGCCTCTTTTAGGAGAAACAACTGTATTTTGTACAGCATAGAAAAACACAATATACTTTTTGGTTTACTCTGTTGCCACTTGCTGGTTAGCTCTCCATCTGGGATGACTGTCACTAAATGAGTACTAAAGTCCAAGCCTGGAAAGCAACTGCAGGTAAAATTCCCAGTGCTATAGAGAACAATAATGTACATTCTGCATGTGTGCACACAGGGGAAGGGCACAAAGAGTCTAGCATTTTCATTTTCCCAAAACTAAAGTGATTTTATTACCTAGGTAACATTCCCAGTCTTCTCTGGCTGTGGATGTATGCTTTTTAGTCATGTTTTAATAGTTGGTTCATGCTTGGGGAATGAACAATAATTGAGAAGCTGTTTTTTTACATACTTTAAATGTGTCAATTTAGTTAATTAAGAGTCATTATGAACAGTATGCTAAATACATCTACTCACAGTATACGTGACTGCAGAAACTCTGTTCCTCTTTCTCCTCAGCCTTCATTACGTACACCTGTAGCTTCCAAGGTCCCAGCTTTGTATTACTTCTGTTGGTTTTGGCTGTATTCCCAAATGATTTTCAATTTCTACCTTTCAAACTCTCAGGTTTTCTCCATTAAGTCTTTGTCCATTAGAAAATCAACACTATTTCTATTCGTATCTGTACGTATTTCATTAGGGGAGCTAAATAATTCTTGTGAGTTTGTTCTATGGAATACTGGCTTATAGCTGACAGAGGGGAAGGAAAGGAACCATGTGAAAGAAACTAGCTTTTTAGTGTGATCTTTTAGCAATAAAACCCATCCCTTTGGCAGAAAATACTGGGCACAAATTATAAAGTAACTAAATCTTTCAGCATTATGAAGAAAGAACCAAGAAGTGAACTGAGACAACCACGAGTTCAGTAGGAATGTCTGGAGTCTCCATTCCCAGCTGCTGTGCAAATGCACAAAAGTAATGTGAGTTTAGGCCAAAAAAAAACCCCAAAACCAAGAAACCAAATAAATGCATATCAGGAAAAAAGAGAATCTGAAATGTGTTTTAAAACTGGGTAATTAATATATGAGAGTTAAGTTTGATATACTAGTTTAGATCCAGTTCAAGTGCAGTGAATCTCATGTATGGTAATCTAAGAAAACCCAGACTTCTACAAAGTTTTAGGCTTTCCTCCTCTGTCTTTACTAAATATATCTCCTCCTTACAATACCTGTCTAAATCTTCTCTTATTTTTTTGAATCACCCCGATTATTTCGCTGCTACTGTCAGATATGTGATTTTTTTTCTCTTCCTTATGATATACTAGATTTTCAAACCCCAGATTTCCTTCTGTTTCTGAACTGGCAGATTAGCAGAACACACATCAAACATAGTCAAGTTTTATTTAGCAAGGGTATATCAGAGTATCTTTGTTATATTTTTTGGTCTCTAGCCTGTAGGTGAGAGAAAAATGCACTGCAGGCTTAGTTTCTGTGAAAATATCATTTCCCAGAAATATAAAAGTCACAGCAATACTTAGATGGTTGTAACTGAGAAATTATATATTGGGAATGTCCCCTGGCCACGGTTACTCCTGATCTGTGTCTCCGAAGTGTTTGAAAGCGCAGTATTTGTCCCAGGCAGGAAGCATTCTAAGGACCAGATAATTCTAATGATTTAATAGTGGAAATTATCAAGTTTCACTGCTGGGACACCGTCCATGTCCTGGCACTGTTTAACCCACCAGCATAGACATAGCTGTTACTTCAAACTTGTTCAAAGTCACTAGTTAGGCAACGACGTGAAAAAAAATACATCCTTGTCCCACTGCACTGCTCTTGTTTAAAATTTCAAAGCCAACAGAAGGATAGAGGATAAAGAGGAAGCTGCTTCTTTTAGGAAGATGTTAAAAAACTTAACTGTAATTATCAGTGAGATTGAAGCTACAATAATTTTTTTAATACAGTAACTAGTAATTTTACATTTGAATGCTTAGAGATACTCTCTCCCTCTTCTAGGATCACTGTATTAAAACAGCAAAGAAAGTCTTATCATCCTAAGTCATTATGTGATTATCTTATCTGTAGCATTAAAAACACACATATATGCAGAAGTGAATTTAGCAGGCAAATTATGAGCTTCTCCCACCTCCAAAAAATCTGAAACCTATTCTTGTGAGATAACTCAAGCAGCTGCACCTCCTCCAGTGTTATCTGCGCTACCCTTGGGTTACCAAATTTTATTTACCATTTTACTACTAGAAATTCATGTTTCCTCTGATTGAATCATGTGTTGAGGGAAGAAAAAGAAGGGGAAGCAATTAGTCCAGTTTCCTCTTTTTTGTTATTTCACACTGTTCTTGCTTGGAATAACGACAGCCACCTCTTCTTTCAGCCAGTCCCTGGAATTTTCACACTTCTTGACCCTACTTCTAGACTTGATTCTTATTTTGGCCACATACTCCTAATGCATAGCACTGGTTTATCCTCACCTACAGAACCTTTAAAATTCAATTCTGTACTGTCCTGTATAATGTCACAATTTATTCCTGTGAACATAAGTCCCTCCCATTTGGCTGTTTAGGCATTTAGATGGCAAATGTGCTTCCTTCTTCCTTCTCCTAAGTATATCTGTGCTTTTCATGAGGAAAGGAGCACACAGAAAGAAGCTCGATATATTTCTGGAAAAATTAAACATGAGCACAAAGCCCTTGTCTCCTACAAAGATTCTCTCTGTGTGTTATGTGTATGTGTACAGTTACTTTTTATTATTCTGTAATTGCTTACTAACAGAATGGTCATTCTGAAAAACTGTGTTTTCTTAATTTAAAAAACTTAGGTTTTTTTAAAAAATTTCAGATAAAGATTCCAGTCTGCTTCTCATCTTCATTTTCAAATGAAGAGACTATTGATTATGAATTAAGGGTTTGTATTCAAAATAAGCACCATCCTGTCTGCCTTATAAAGTTGAGACCTCCTTCTTCATCTATTATTGAGTACAATGGTGGCAACTAATCCAGAGCAGTACTTAACGCTGGCTTTTTCCATACATATCAGTAAACAAATTTTCCTTATTCTTGTTCACAGTATGCATGTCTAATGAAACATCAAACCAGCAAGATGTTCTGATGCACTTCATTATCTCATGATTTCTCAATGTACAGAACATTACAGAGCTCTGCTTTGTTTTTTTCTGCTGTATTATCTTTCAGAAGATTATACGCACATTATGCAAATGAAAATAATAGCAGGAGCAATTCTTGAAATCATTTTGATTTTTAATATAACTTTCAATGTTCAGCGTTCTTAAGCAGTGATATTTTCTAGCTCTGTACACACTTTTCAGAAACAATCATTTAATCAGAGAAAAACATCTTATTTACATTTGTATTTTAAACATTTCAACAACTATCCACTTTTTAAAACACCTGATTCAAAGAAGCTGGTCCAGTTTTTTCCCGCTAAGTTTCAGTCTTCAATTTCCACCCTTCTATGCCTTACCTTTACCTCTTGGTATAAAATTTTGCAACAGTAACTCATTCATCTTATGACTACAACAGCCTGTCCCTAGCTTCTTTATGCCCCTGCTGGGGTGTGAGTTGTTACCAATGGCAAAGTAAGTTATACCCTTTGCATGCTGAAGTGAATTGACTCCAGTTTAATGGCAAGTGAAATCCAAGAAAACATTCTTACACTCACCTTCTACAGTGTCCCAAATGTATGCTTCCCTTTTTAGAGAGCTCAGCCTCAAGTCTGGGTCAGCAGTATAAAATAACTGGTCCTTAATATATCAAGCTTCTGTCTCAGTAACGGAAGAATCCAGTATGGGACTCAACTTACTCAGTTTTCACTTTATAACCAGAGGGCTAAGAGCTTTGGGCCTTTTACGACATGCTTGTGCACTGATAATACACTTTCTAAAAGAAAATACTAAAGTTTTCTGTTAAAGGTAACAGAAAGAAAAAAAATCAACTATGCCTAGTGTAATATTGATTTAATATCAAAAGTTAAATTAAATCATATGCTGTTGCATCAACTTACAGTTTTAGTTTCCTCTGGGCATATATCCAAGGTAAAATATCCAAACACAGAATTTAGTGAGATATATGAAGTCAAAAGAATTTTAAATGTAATTCTTTTAGATCACAGATAAATATCTGTTCTGTTGTATCTCAATATCCTTAATAAAATATTCCAAGAAAAAACTATGCTGTACCTGCAAAAATGCCCTCTCCACCCATTATTCCTCTCATTTAAAGCATTATTTTGAAACTATATAGTTACAAATGAGTGGAATGATTTTCAGCAAGCAATGCTCTACAAAGTTTTGTAGAAGGAGGACACTGACATTGCTTACTATGCTTTAGAAATGATGAAGCAGAAAAATTTGGGGAATTCCTGAAAAACAAGTAATTTGTGAGAATAATATTTAATGGTAATCCATTATTTTGAAAACTTCTATTTGAGACTGCACTGAGAGAACTAATTTTCTGTTTCCTCTTTGCTTAACCAAATAGAGCTGTTATATATGCATACGTGTTTATATTTTCCAGATATTAGCTTCTTAAAATTGCTTCACATAGCATTGTTGTACCTCAGGAACAAAAAAAGATGACACTGTAGGTGAAAAAGGGAGAGTAGGGATCTTGCATGTGTGTCTTGACAAACCATGGTCCTAAATTTATGTGCCCAAGGTGGCTGGTGGGAAATAAACTATGGTGATCTAAGTCCAGAGTTCTCACGGTGCTCTTGCAGCCTTTTTCTTCCAACCTGTTAAAAATCCATTTCTCCACAGCATCCCTCAGTTCACAATTTGACCCATTAACAGAAGATGATCAAAATTAGATTTGCTAGGGATCTAGAAATGCTAATAAAGTTTGCTCAGTCAGAGATTATGTCCTTTCATGCCCTCATTGCTCTGAATCTCTAGGACCCTATCTCACTTTCCTATTGTATTTTGCTACTGCTTTCCCCCATTTAAAGCTCCCTAAGTCAGTACCTCCCTCTGGGGTCCACCACTGTCTCCTCACATTCCTATCAGTTTTGCACTTCAGTTTTTTGTTTTTGTTTTGTTTTGTTTTCTTTTATTTTCTGTTGGCTTATAGTATCCCTTGCTATCATCCCATTAGCTGCAATGGCTGCACAAATCCACACCTTCATCTAGTTCCTGACAGGGCCTGGGTAGGATTCCATGAGTTCCATTCCGTGAAAAGGATGCGTAAAGCATCTTTAGTGGTGGAGAGAGAAGGAGGAAGAGTAAAGAAAAAGAAAGAGAGAGCCAGTGGCCTAATGATGACACAACTGCAATTACAGAGATAGGAAAAGAAATGTAATTTATCACATTTGTAGACAAGTTTCAGACACAAATAATCTTTTTGTGGCTTGTTGATGAGATTGCCTGTCTCATCAATATGTTGCTGAAATCCCAAGAATGAAGAAAAGCCCTAACCACGCACCAGCATCATAAATTGTAATAGATTTAATAAATATGGGTAGTGAGTATGGTGCTTGCAATACCGTTAAAAGGTGTGTAGCATCCTGAAGTCCTGCAGGCAAACATCCTCAGTATTCAAAAATAGAACTTCATTTGAGTAATAAGAGGCAAGCTCCAGGAAGGCCCACAACATGCAAATTACAAAAAATTGCCCTTAATAAGATCAAGGTCTCCCGGGGAGTGGAAATGAGACGGAAAAAGTTACAGTGAAGATTAAATATTTTTACAGCCTTACAAGATTAGAATGAAAGTCTTTCAATTTGCTATCAAACAGAGAAAAAAGCTTTTTCTTTCTCTCATATGAAATATGAGCTAACAGGTAAAGAGTTGTTAACCTCTACCATACCAAATATAGATAGAACCATAAAATCTGAAGTCCTAATTTCTTAAAGCATAACTTCCCTAAGCTCACAGTGTAGTCTAATTGCAGCACAAATTATGGATGTATTTATCACTTCATCCTAAATACTATTAAAATCTATTTTAACTATTTGTTAGAAAAACAGAGAAAGAGGGGAAGACAGTTCTTAACATTTAAATGTAAAGTAGTAAGTTAAGATTTTATTGTAAGAATACTCCTATTCCCTTTTATCTGTATAAACGTTTCATAATGGAAATCCCTTCTTAATAGTCCTTGAATATGCTAATAAATCTAGAATTAACTTGGATTTTCAAGGAAAAAGAGAAACAGGTTATTAAAGTCTTGAGCTGCTGCTGCTGTAAAATTATGTTCTGATTTTCAAGACAAAGTAAAACAAATACATTGAAAGAAATGAAAAACGTGAGACTGGAAAAAATTTCTAAAAATGGTGGGCGTTGGTCACAATGCTATTGCTCAGTTTATCTAACCTGTCTCCATTTTACAGTTCTTTTTTCCCTCTCTCTTCCTTCTAGTAAACTGTGTCTTTAAAATGGTGATAACCCTTAGCTAATTAAAATGTATCTCAGTATTAACTTTTGTGCCCTGTTCTACAGCCTCTTTATTCATATTTTAATTGACATATGATTTTTAGAAGAAGCCTCAAAAGTAAGCTTTCATTGATTTTTCAATTAAATAATTTGTTTTTCAAAAGTGTACTTGTATTTGACTTTTGGTGACTTATAAATTGTGTTACAGAACAAGTGAATTAGACTGTTGGACAGAATTTTTGCCTTTCCCAGAAAGTATTGATTCCTGTAACAGGCCACTCTGAGACCAGAAGTGGCAGTTACAGAAATTCTCTTGCAATCAGAAACTGCTATGAATTTTTTTTACTTGTGAATGGAGCTATCACTAGGTGACTCTGCTGAACAGAGACTCTTCCAAGTTCTTAGTGTATAAATCAACTTCAAGTGTGCATTCTCAGGTAATGCAAGACTGTGAGTGAAGAAACAGTGAAAAGAGCACCAAGGTTTAGTTTCCAATACAGAGGACACGTACCAAATACAAACATCTGCACTGCTGTGTTATCTTTTGTCCTGTGATAATTTCTAGAAAATTACGCTGCATTTAGTGATTCAGAATCCTGGGACAATGGAATTCCCCTTTTGCGGAACATGACCTGTCTGGCTCCAGGCACCCACTGGCCGTCCAGGAGCTGTGGCACTGGGCTCAGAATGGCAAAACTCTTGGCAATAAAGATGCTGAACTTCCTTATAAAGGCATGGACAGTGCTACCTGGACATTTGTAACTACTAGCTGTATGAGCTAAACACAGGGGGGAGTTTCCACCAGATTTTAAACTTCTATGCATGTTGATCTAATTAAAAAAGCAAAGAATGATGACGCAGCTCTGAAACCGGCTCAGCCAAACTCCAAGAGCTGCAAATTCAGCCCCAGGTGAACGTGGAACCATGTTCTCATTCTTTCACATACCTGACTTCCAACGCACGCTTTGTTTATCTCCGTGTTGGTACAGCTGTATGATTTCCTACTGGTTTATGCTCTGAGCTTTGCATCTCCATTTGCGTGCTGACAGCCTAACACCAGCACCACCTACTTTATTTGAAAGTAGAGCCTGTAAGGTGACTACCGCATGTCAGCTGAGGGCTGCTACCAGACACCAGCCTGAACTGCTGATGGCAGGAGCACTCACCACACACAGACTTGGAGCCAAACGATGCTGTTTGAGACCAAACTGACAGCGTAAGAACTGGACTCAGCTGTGAAAGCACTTTTAGTCACAGATGCCTATTTAACATTAAGGAGTGACACGCCTCCCTGCCCCCAGCGGGGGAAACGGGACAGCCTGGGGGAGAAGCCGAGTGGGCCAGGGTAAGAGTTCCTCGCACAACGTCCCTGCCCTGCAGTGTTGAGGAAGGCTATACAGCGTGGAAGCAGGCGAGGCGAGTCAGGGCAGCGGCTGCAGCCATGTGAGCCCGTCCCTTCCTCATCGCTGTTACAGCCCTGAAACGCTCCAGCCGCCTCCCACAGCGTCTCCGCCGGCTTTCTCCCTCAGTGACCACAGCTCCTGTCAGTCACAGGAACAGAGAAGGAACACCCGGTTCTGATTGGCTCAAGTTCCCGCGATGCCTGGCGATTGGCTGTTGCTGGGCAGGTGCTCCCTGCCTCTCTGTCTGGAAGGTTCTTTCCAGGCTGTCAAGTGTCGCCATTAGCAGCTACTGACAGGGGAGTTGCCTGAGAGTCAGCGAGGTTAAGTAGTGCTCACCTTGTGCCAGGCTGCCACACCGGATAAGCAAATCTTCTCCGTTCTTGAGAAGGAAACAAGCAAGTGGATCCTTCCAGTGAGAGCAAACGGCTCTTCTGTTTTGCTGTGAGGTACTGAAATGCAGAGTCACCTCATGACCAGCCAGTCAGCATCCTTCTAGTTCAGAGGCAATGGGATAAACTTAATGTCATAGGAATCTAATATTAATGAAGAAAGTTACGGTTAATTGAGGTTGATCAGGTCTCATTTTGTCACAAAGTCTGGGTTCCTGTCTTTTTTGTAATGTTTTGCTTCTTGATGTTTGTCTTTATACTCTTAGGTCAGGTCATGCTTTCCCTGCCTGCCTTCTCCTATTCTCGTAATTTGTTCTTCATAGGCTCCTAGTTGCTGTATTAAACCAGTTTCTTTTGCCCAGTCCAGAGGCTCTGTCAGCTATTTTATGTCTTACCACTAGAGCTAATCCTTGTATCATATCTTTTAGTTTGGAGAATGACATCACTTTCTGTGACAGCTAGTGTGTATCATTTTGAAACCCTTTTATTCTAGTCTATAGTAATATTGGATTACATTGAATAAAATGTCTTCAAGTCTACATATTAATATCGGAATAGATTGAATAAAATCTGTTTACTACAGAGTCATCTTTTTTTCCTTGATCCTTATCTATTAACTGTCTAGCTGGTTGTTTTTATGCCAGCTGTACTTAGGGCACAAGTATCTATGTTTGGCACTTTCAAGAACTCCCTACTTCATCTTAGATGTGATAGAGGCAGCACGTTAATTTGTAATGTGATTTATTATACTGAAATGTTCTATAAATTTAAAGTAGGGATGAGTGAAAGTTCAAAAGAGCAAACTTGACATGAAGTAATTCTGTGAATGTCTGGGTGCTTCTAAGAATATTTGGGTTGAAGTATTTTCAGAACAGCCTGTTTCTTTAACTTTCCCCTGCTTTTGAGGCTGAGGTTGGCAAAAATGGCCCTGATGGGGTGCATCGAGAGGTGTGTGGCAAGCAGGTCACGGGAGGTTATCCTCCCCCTCTACTCTGCCCAGGTGAGGCCGCGTTNTGGACTAGGTGATCTCCAGAGGTCCCTTCCAACCCCTGTGGTTCTGTGAAGTGTACTGATGTGATAATGGTTGTATGCTTAAGATCTAAATTTGAATCAGTTATTGTGTTAAGGTACCAGATAGCCTTGTTTTATGGAAAACAGTAGTTGTTCTATCGCTTTTCTTGCTTTATTTAAAAAGCTACCAGCAGCAACACCAGGTTTGAAATTCAGGAACAAAATGCTATTTCTCTTTGTCAGTACCTAGACTATTCCTTTGGACTATCACCTCTCCTGTTACCTGAGATCTAGGGGTGAACTGAAAGCTCTGGACAAGCTTTTAGGTGGGTCAGCTTCCTGTCAGTACTTCTGCTTAACAGGAATGTGTTTGTGACTTTTCACTATTCATTGAACAATTGAGCTAAACGACAAGCCAGATACACTGATCAAAGGCTGATACTCAAACGTCTGTCACTAGCTGGACTAGTTATTTGGTTTATTTTGCACAAACAACTTAAGGCTGTTGTTTTTCATTAGTTTTCCTGAACTGTTCAGTAGCTGTCACATTGAATGTGATTTCTTTGACACATTTCTTAGTAAGCTTTCTAGGAGAGGAAGGAAAGAAGGATATAAATAGAATAAATGGCAGAGGTCAAGAAATAGAGACAAAAAATAATCTATTGCTAATTTTGTAAGAGATCTCAAACTGACCTTGGTTTGTTACCATAAAATTACTTCTAGTCTGGTTAGATTAGGCTTATACCTAGAATTACATTTCTAAAAACAGTAAAAAAAAATCAAATCAAAACTGACTTTTTTCCNTTTATTTTGCACAAACAACTTAAGGCTGTTGTTTTTCATTAGTTTTCCTGAACTGTTCAGTAGCAGTCACACTGAAGGTGATTTCTTTGACACATTTCTTAGTAAGCTTTCTAGGAGAGGAAGGAAAGAAGGATATAAATAGAATAAATGGCAGAGGTCAAGAAATAGAGACAAAAAATAATCTATTGCTAATTTTGTAAGAGATCTCAAACCGACCTTGGTTTGTTACCATAAAATTACTTCTAGTCTGGTTAGATTAGGCTCATACCTAGAATTACATTTCTAAAAACAGTAAAAAAAAAACCAAATCAAAACTGACTTTTTTCCCAGAAATCCTTCAGCTTTCCTAAGAAGAATCTTTCCCAATTTGACTTTGACTGTCACAGTTATTTTAATGATTGTTCTTAAATACTTCTTACAGTCTTCTAATGCTCATATTTCTTGTAGTGTCTCATAGAATAACATTTTAAAACAACTAGAAAAATATAAAGTCACAGAGGCATGAGTGAGTTATTGAGTATTTTTCCTTTTTTTGCAAATCTAATACGTATATAATGTTTAATATTGGCTGTTCTCAAATAGAAGACCTGTGTCAATATGAGTAAAAGCCATGTCGCATGTTTGTATGCCTCAGCATGTTATGGACGAATCTCCACAGAGAAAACTAACCCCAACAAGATTTTCTTTGGACTATGAGAACTGTCATATCTAAGCAGTGATGGAAATAGTTGATTGAATTCTAAAGGCATAGGCCAGCATTTTTTTTGCAATGGGAACATGAAATCTAGAATAATTTGAAGAGAAGTCTGTTGCTAGCATTAGTCATGATATTTTAAGAGCAGTAAACTTCCAGCAAAGTATTGTATTTTTAAAATGTGTCACTTTAAAATGATCAATATTAAAAGCTGTGATGATTATGAATTTATTAGCAAAGCTACCATTTTGTGAAATGGTAGTGTATAAAGACATGCAGAGCAAATAACAAGTATTCCCATTTAAGATCATTTTCTTTGTCACAAATTACAGTACAGTGCAGTTAGAGTTGTAAATACGCAGCATGCCTAGACACCAGCCATATTTTAAGCTGGAGCCCACATTGAATGAAGATGTAAACTTGTCTTTACTACTGGTGTGCTATTGAAAGAAAATAAAAATCATACTTTTTGCACATATTTATTAAATGCATTTAATATACACAGATACAGAAATATTACAATGTAAGGCAAAACTCACTACAGCTCATCAAACTTTGCTGTTTTAAATATGCTCCTTCTTGCTAATTTAACTAATTCATTATTTAGAAGGTTGGAGAGAGAAGCAAATTAAAAATGTTCTTTGTTTCTCCTGTAAGCCTTGCTTAAAATTTAAATAAAGGAAATTCTGTTTTATCCTTGATATCAGGTAATATATAATTTATAATGATTTAGGGTTATTAGAATATTAGAATATAAGTAGGTTTGGAAGGACAAATAAATATACTGATCAGCATTTTTAACATGTCAAACTGTTTAGGGAAGGAGATATGAATAAAAATAGAGAGCAGATAAGGCTTTGAAAATCCATAATGCTATCTCAAGTTCTATAGATAGCTAGTACTTAAGTTATTTATCCTAGTATTTCACATTTTGCAGTGCTTAGTGCAAAAATAACATAGGCTGTGTAACTTACATAGCAAAAGTAAAATAAAAAACCCCTTTTTTTTAATAAAGTAAGACATAAGAATATGACAGCTAATGATTCTAATAATAAGATTCAGTAAGTGATTTTGGTGATTTTTAAATAGTAGTTTTATCAGAGCCCTTCAATTGTTGTGGCACTGTTTAGAAATCAGAATTTTTACTGTAATTTTTCTACACTTCCCAATCCACGTTTCATACTTTTTTTCACCTTAGTCTTTCATGTTGTTTATTAAAATTTTTCATCCAATTAATATCAGTATTAATAATCATATTGCAAACCTCATGCCACTTAGCCCCAAAAAGTGTTTCTTTGCTGTGAGTTATGCAATCTGACTCTTATCTAATACAGTTATTATCTAATATTGGAGCAAGCCATGTATGTCTTTCAGACTAGGAAAAACATAGCCAATCACAGATTTTCTTCATGCCTCAGAAGTTAATTTTCTTTCACTTGTGGAGCAGCACTGTTAATGCATTCACTGTTCCAACATAGTCTAAACAACAGGTAAATAATTTATTACCAGAAGATTGAAAGGTAGTGTAGTTGCTGGGACCTCACTGTGTAGATCCTGTTTTAGCTTGGTTTACTTTAGTAAAAGTTAAGGGTTAAACCAACTGAAGATGAACAGGTATCCTGGCTTTTTTTTTAATTTATCATTTTTTTTAAATAAGGTTGCTTATATAGGATATAAATGCAAACAGAATTACATCATGAAAACAGTGTCATAATAAAAAATGGGAATAATCTAGTTTTGTTAGTGAATATATATGGTTATATGTAAATGATTAAATCAATAATAGCTTAAAAGTGAAGTCTTAAAGTAGCAACTCAGAAAAAACCATTAAATTAACAAAAAAGGCTGCACAAATGTTAGGAACTCATATGGTTTAGAGCAATAGCAAATATGATTACACAGATGCTTACATTTTTATGTTCACGTTTATTTCACAAGGTGAAATGAACTGCTGTTAGCACTAACGAAATTAAGTTGCATGAAGGTTTTCTGGAGGAAAAAGCCCTACTTCCAGCAGAACAGAATTTTGGGATAAAAATTTTTTTGTAGAGGCAAAAAGACCATAATTTTTCAGGAGGAAAAAAGTCTCAAAGGCAAACCTAGGATTTCTTGCTGGAGTATTTCTCCCATTATGTGCCAATGATAAGTAGTCTAACAATGTGCTCATCCTGCTTGGCCTTAATGGAAAAAGAGTTACACCACAGGAAACATGGTCTGGCAGAAGAACTTGAAACACAAGGAATGAAGGGAGATTTCTACATTTCCGTTCATGTGTTTTTGTTTCTAGGCAAGGTATATTTTTGTCCTTTCTGTTAACTAAAAAATTAAGAACTGTTAGCATCCCCGCAAAATGCCCTAACTCCATAGGGTCTTTAAAAATGAAATTAATTCCATTCAAATCTTGCTCTAGATGTGGAAAAAGTACCTAGGATATATATCTATATGGTAAAAATTCTGGTCAAGCTACACATGCAAGGTACAGGCTCCAAGATTTACCATGATCATAATTCAGCTTTGTACTGTGTGTGATGAACTTTTTTCATTGTAGTTTCTATTTGCCAGATGTTCAGCTGCCATTTTCCAGTAAAATAACATTGGCTAGGGGTTAAGGCAGTGATTAATTCTTCATTTACAGTGTAGGAAAAGGGAAAATATGCAAATGCTCTTAAATAACACTTTCTTACCACAGACTGTTAATTGGATAAAGACATGGTAGTGTGCATATACGGTTCTGGATGCGTATCCAGAAGATTAAAAAACTACAGTTTTTGATCCTTTGTATGGCTGGTAAAACCCACTGTTCTTATAAATACTGTGCTATATATTGTACAAGGGAAAGCTACGTACAAGGAATAACTATGGTGTTATTTCTTGTATTCTTTAGAGGATGAGCAAAAGATGATTTGAGGGAACTCAGAATTACCGTGTATTTTAATCTGTCTACAGTGGATAGTCATACACAATTACAATAAAGGGGAAGAAATACATAAATAGGTATCAAATCCTATTCCTCCAGTCTTGCTTGATTCACTGCATATTTACACTACACATCTTCCTGTCATTTTATGTTGTTCGGGTTATACTGTGCCCTGACTGATGGTCCCACCTCTTTCAGCCTTTCCTCGTATGAGAGATGTGCCAGTCTCTTAATAATGTTCGTGGCCCTTCGCTGGACTCTCTCCAGTAGCTCCGTATCTCTTGTGCTGGCTACCCCGGAACTGACACAGCATTTCAGGTGTGGCCTCACCAGTGCTGAGGGGAAGGATCACCTCCCTCTGCCTGCTGGCAGCACTCCTCCTGATGCAGCCCAGGATACCATTAGCTTTCTTTGCTGCAAGGGTGCATGGCTGGCTCATGTTCAACTTGGTGTCCACTAGGACCCCCAGGTCCTTCTCTGAGAAGTCTTTTATCTATCAATACCTTTTTTATCTACCTATACTTACATAACAATTTATTGTAACATGGCAACTTCTGTTACTGTAAACCGACACAGAGGTGAAATAATAGATAAGATTTTTTAGTTTACATATACTGTACCTATGCATGATATACATACATGTGACTAATGTTTTGTGCTTGATGTGACAATCCTCCTGTAATGAGAAATCGGCAAAGCATAGGCGTTCAGTAGCTGATTGATAGATGTTTTTAGTAAGATTAGAAAAAATACCACTGCCTTCTAATCAAAACTGTTGTCAGCCTCCTTTCACTTCCAATTTTGTAATCCATTTCTGGAACAGTTTTTTGGAAGTAAGTAATTATCTCACATTCCTGGTTTATGTGAAAACCTAACCTGACAATAGAACAGTTTCTAAGAGAGGTCTAGTAGTTACTTGTGGGTATGGATTAGTAGTCCCCATTTTTGCCTTGTGTGTTTGTAGCATCTTTTTTTTTTCTTTCCATTCTAACACTTGTTTTCAAGGCACCGATAAATATGCAGGGAATTGAGGAAATCTCAGAAAAAAATTTCCAATTCATTAAAATCTTTAACAACTAAATTGGGTGTGGCTATGATGTCATAGAAAGCATTAAGATGTGGGCTAGTAATGTAATTTGTCTCAATGTATTTTCTTTTTTCTTTCTTTGGCACAACTCCCAGAAAAGGATTTTCTCTTTCCAAGTTCATCTCTCAGTATTTTATTTAAAAAATACAAAATATTTTAACAAAATCTTAACCTTTGTTTTACTGTCACTTCAAATATTTCCCACTTCTTGCACTCATGCTGCCAATTTTCTTCTCTCTTCACTGAGAATATTTTGCAGTTCTTGAGCCCGAGTTCAGGAGTACAGAGCAGTAACAGTAAACTATCAATTAAGCTTTCTTTTTTCTAGCAGATAGGAGTCCACAGGTTGCAAGTTGTGTTTAGTTGCATGGAATAGCCTTGCCTGTGTAAAACACAGAGGACAAAATGTTACTTTCTTTTTTTGACTAGAATATGTAGTTAACTCACCCATCTATACTGAGGTCATCTTGAGTGCCCAACCTGTTTTCGGGCAGTTATTTTTCTGTTGTCTTACTTTGCTCTGTAAACAAGTTACTGACATTTGATACTTGTCAGAATGCCCTAACTTAACTCAGAAAGGTACCCTTCAATTTTATTTTCTGGATTTTAAAATATATTGCAGTGGGTTCAGAAAATCCATGTTACAGAAACCATGAGTGTGTCCCAAGCACATAGCAACTGTGTTAGTCAGCATGAGCACAAAACAAATACAATGCAGTTGGGAAAAATGCAGATCACAAATACACTATGTACAAACTGGTTGATGCAAAAGTTGATTTGACCAACTATAGTAGAATATACATGTAAATAATTCAATTTTAAGTACTGGCATCAGTGGAGCTGTTCCACACTATATAACACATCAGGACAATCATACTGAGCTTGGCTTTAAACCATTAACTTCCTTTCTTTTTTATTTTATGAACTTTGTTCCAATAAAATACTCTAAGCTTTTAATTTGGCAGGAGAAGGTAAGAGTACCATCACAGAAGGGTCTAGGACAATTGCCCAGTATGCATTTCCTTGAGAGTTCTGATGCTTAACTTACTGTATTTTTAAACTGTATTAGGAAATTAAATAATTTCTCTTTACTGTTAATGTAAATTTCATAACACATATCTCTTTGAAACACAATTGTTCAGTCTGTTTCCAAAGTGTGAATTCGGTAACAAAACAGCTAAAATGAAGCAATATGATTTGCAGACTGTGAACACCTGTAGATGCCACAACGCTGCTATGTTACACATTTGATTATCATGCTATAGCAGTCTATTTACGCACTCAGCTTTCAAAAAACTCAACTTTTGTTTGCTGTCTGGTAATGGCTTCCAATTTACATGGATTTTAATAGGCTTTAAAATCTACCCTGAAGACCGTTGCAAGGTTTAGCAAGTAATGAAATAATTCACATTAGTCATACTTACCATTAAAGTGTTTCCTAACTTTTGGTAGAAAGAATCCTTGTTAGAAGCAAGCATGTTCTGAAAGAAGCAATTAAAACTTCTGCTGAATGGAAGTGTTTGCATTGCTGCCTATCTCTAATTAATAATCAATTCAGCAGATGTTCACCTTTCTCTTTCTCTTTGGTGTTTTTTTGTTTGTTTTTTTTTTTTTAGAATGTCATGGTTCCAGCGAGGATAGGGTGAATTTTCACAAGGAGCTGGGACGGGACACAGCCCAGATGACTAACCTAAACTATCCAAAGGGGTCTTAGGTGGAGGGCTGGCCTGTAGGGGGCAGGAGTCTCTGCTCGGGAGTGGGCTGGGGTTTTTCTGAGTTCTAGTCGGTGAGCGGTTGTACATTAATTGTGTTTTGTACATTCCTTTATCAGTGTTACTGTTGTTGTTTTCCTCTTACTCTGCTGTTCTGTTAAACCGCCTTTGTCTCAAGCCGCGAGTTTTGCCTTTTTCTTCTGATTCTTTCCCCATCCCGCCACAGGGCGGCGGGAGTGAGCAAAGGGCCGCTTGGTTCTTTGTGGCTGGCTGGGACTAAGCCATGACGTAGAACATAATCAGGAAAAAGATGCTTTATACTTTTCAGTTCTGTGAGACTGTGTCAAACACCCTGTTGCATGTAGATCCTGATAATTTTGAAGTTGGAGATAATACTGGAGTGTGGTTACAATTGGTATAATAGCTTTGCAGAGTGATGAAAAAAGTCCTATATGTCATTTTGAAGTGGATATACACACTGCTGAAGTTTTATTCAGTTTAATCAGTCAGAAATTTAGCACTTACAATACCTGATCATTAGTATATTTAATGCTATCGCTATAGAGCTGGAAGACTTCTATTTATGCTATCTGGATTACTACCTAATAACACCCTGTATTCTATCTAATACACTGTATAAGAGACAGTATTTTTCATGTCATGAGTTGTCTAGTACTGCTTAATTAAGATACTTAGGCACAATTTCATATTAAAGGTGTTAAACAAGTTGGATAGCTATATAATCCTGAGAATTTGCATAATAAATTATTTTATATTGAGTTTTGTTTAGATTGCATGCTGAACAGTACAACTCAGATGTCTGTAAATACCTGTGGTTTAGGCATGTCAGTGTAATATCTAAGCAAATTAATTTTATAGAAGAGATAATATCTTTTATTAGAAAAACTTGGAGGAGGGAGGAACAGATAGTAAAGGATTTGGGGTACACAAATTGATCATACAAAAAGGTAGATAATGAGTAGTGTTGCACACCTACCTCGTATCCTCTTTTTTCATCATATTAGTAGGTGAGTACATTTATAAAATCTTCAAATTTTGAAATGGTGGAAAACCTGTTAGAAGACAAAAAATGCACAACAATCGGTAATAATAACTGTTGTATTAAACATAAAAAAGTAACAGATTATTTTACTTACTACGTTACAGAGATACCAATGTGTTTGCTTGCCTGGATGGGAAGGAACATTTTGTGAATATGAATCAAATGAATGTAATTCAGAGCCTTGTAAAAACAATGGCACCTGCATGGATCTTTTCAACAGCTATCGGTAAGCGTTTCCTCTTCTCACTATATGGTTGTGTTGCAGGAATGACAGACTTACGCATCCAGTTATTCTTTTATTTCTCAGCTTGGGGAATGGAAATTACACAAAGATGAGCAACAACTTGTGTCATGGATACACTGCTTCACTGCACATTCATTTGAAGTCAGCAGGCATAATTAATTGTACATTGAAAAGTAAAAAAATGCATCAATTCAAAACACTTACCAAGTAATCTAATCTGGAACTGTATTTTGTCAAAGAAAATATAGGATCTCTTTCTGTCATATATGCCCTGTAAGCACAGAAGATGCTTTAAGAGTGAAAGCAGTGGGAGTGGACATAGGTGTACGATTTTAGATGACGAGATTGTATCATCGCTGCCACCTTGTGGCTTAAAATGACAAAAAAATAGTAATTTAACAAAAATTTACAGCCATGCTGGGACAAGTTGAGAGAAGTGAGGATTTGACACTAACAGTATTATTTTTAACTCAAACCCCAATCTTTATTTCATGCATGCATTCATGATTTTAAAACGATTTTGTTTCAGTATTATGAGGATAAGAACTCTGTAAAACAATCTAGCAATCAGGTTCTGTTATTTATAGCCAGGGTTTACCTACATTTTGATGTCGATATTAGAATAGTCGTTCTGTATCTGAATGCAAACTCTTAATAGATACTGATATCTAATATATTAGATATACTAATATTCTGATACTGAGTTCGTGCAGGAAGGGCATGTGAGAAGGGTGCCTCTTCGAAGGAGAAGCATTCCACTGTTCGAGCACGGGGCACCATTCTGTGACCATCTGCATGGGTCAAGGGCACTCATCCTACCTGACCCTCAAGACAGAATGGTGGCCACTGGTCTAAGAACAAAGGCTGCAGCTCTGGCTCAGTGGTCTACGCCATCCACCCTAGCAGTGGCTGATGCTTCCACCCAAGCTGCTGAAGGGAGAGGCTGCAGGGTAGACCTCAGACTGCAGGAAGTGCCTAGAAGTTTCTCCTGGGGCAGAGATAGGCAGCACAGTTGCTTGCAAAAGGTGTGCCCAGGTGGACAACCTCCTGCAGCAGGTGGCTGAGCTGCAGGAGGCAGTGAGGAAGCTGCCTAATATCAGAGAGGCTGAGAAGGAGATAGATAGCTGGTTCCAAGTGCAGCCTGCAGTGGAGCAACAGCCCACAGCCAAAAACTCCCCCACCGGCACACACAGAAGGGAGGGGGGTCAGTAACACGGAAGAATGGAAACTTGTGACAGCAAGGACTAGCAGGAGGAAGAGACTTCCCTCGAAGCCTGAGGTGCCCTTGCAGAACCGTTTCAGTGCTCTGTATGGTGAAGAGGAAAGACCCATTGCATCAGGAGAGGTGCTGGAGCTGAGTAAGGCAACCCAATCTGCTCCCTGTATAACAATCAGCACAACTAAGAAAAGGTGACGGGTGATAGTTGTAGGCAACTCTCTTCTGAGAGGTACAGAGGCACCCATTTGCCGACCTGACGCATTCTCTAGAGATGTGTGCTGCTTACCAGCAGCTTGTATCAGAGATGTCACCGAGAGACTACCCAGACTCATACAGTCCACTGACTATTATCCTCTGCTGTTGTTTCACGTGGGCACCAGTGATACAGCCAGGAGCAGCCTGAGGAGTATCAAGGATTATAGAGCTTTGGGAGGAGCGGTCAGGGACTGTGGGGTGCAGGTAGTTTTTTAATCAATTCTCCCAGTCAAAGGGAAGGCAGTTGATATGGCCAATCAAATCTGGTGAATCCACGAATGGTTACAGGAC
The DNA here is from genome assembly GCA_013397275.1 of Burhinus bistriatus. NCBI lineage: Eukaryota > Metazoa > Chordata > Aves > Charadriiformes > Burhinidae > Burhinus > Burhinus bistriatus. The sequence goes on along the minus strand of VYXH01005892.1, from coordinate 48,367 downwards.
TGGTGCCACAGTCAGGGGTTTGGCTACTTAGACCATGGGACTCTCTCTGAGAAACCTGGTCTAGTGGGGCCTGTTGGGGTCCACTTGTCAGAGAAGGGCAAGAGTATCTTCAGTCAGAGGCTTACCAAGCTCGTGAAGAGGGCTTTAAACTAGAGTTGCAGGGGGAGGGGGAACCTCAATTCATCCCACTGCAACCGATATGATGCTAATGCCAGTAACAGATGCCCAGAGCCTGGAGAAGGGTCGCAGGTCAACAGGAGAGCACCTGGAGCATAGCACAAATGAATACTAGACACTCCAGCCGGTAAGTCAGCTTCATCGGGGACCAGACTTAAATGCCTCTATGCAAACACAGGTAGCATGGGGAATAAACATGAGGAGTTAGAGATATATGCATGCTTGCAGGGCTACGATCTTAATAGCATTACAGAGACATGGTGGGATGGCTCCTAGGACTGGAGTGCTGGAATGAAGGATATAGGCTTTTCAGGAAGAAAAGCAGGGGAGACGACTAGGGAATGTTGCCCTCTATGTCAATGACCAGCTGGAGTGCATGGAGCTCCACCTGGGGATGGATGAGGAGCTGACCAAGAGATTATGGGTCAGGATTAAAGGGAAGGCAGGGACAGGTGATGTTAGTGATGTTACAGTGGGTGTGTGCTATAGGCCACCCAAAAAGGAGGACTGAGCAGATGAGGCCGTCTATAGACAGATAGGAACAGCCTCATGTTCATAAGCCCTGGTTCTCATGGGGGACTTCAACCAGTCCAATATCTGTTGGAGGAACAACACAGCAGGGCGTAAGCAACGCAGGACATTTCTGGAATGTGTTGATAACTTCCTTCTCCAAGTGATAGAGAAGCCAACGAGGAGAAGTGTCATGCTGGACCTTGTTCTCACCAACAAGGAAGGACTGGTGGGGAATGTGAAGCTCAAGGGCAGCCTTAGCTGCAGTGACCATGAGACGGTGGAGTTCAAGATCCTTAGGGCGGTGAGGAGGGTGTACAGTAAGCTTGATAGCCTGGACTTCAGGAGAGCAGACTTTGGCCTCTTCAGGCATCTGCTTGGTAGAATACCATGGGATAAAGCCCTGGAGGGAAGAGGGGCCCAAGAAAGCTGGTTAATAGTCAAGGATCACCTCCTCCAAGCTCAGGAGCAATGCATCCTGACAAAGAAGAAGTCAGGCAAAAATGCCAGAAGGCCTGCATGCATGAAGAAGGAGTTCCTGGAGAAACTCAGACTCAAAAAGGAAGCCCACAGAGGGTGGAAGCAAGGACAGGTAGCCTGGGAGGACTACAGATAAATTGTCCGAGCAGCAAGGGATCAGGTTAGGAAAGCTAAAGCCCTGATAGAATTAAATCTGGCCAGGGATGTCAAGGGCAACAAGAAAAGCTTCTATAGGTGTGTCAGTGATAAAAGGAAGACTAGGGAAAATGTGAACCCTCTCTGGAAGTAAATGGGAGACCTGGTTATCTGGGATTTGGAGAAGGCTGAGGTACTCAATGACTTTTTCACCTTGGTGTTCACCAGCAAGTGCTCTAGCCGCACCACCCATGTCACAGAAGGCAAAGGCAAGGTCTAGGAGAATGAAGAACTGCACACTGTAGGAGAAGACCAGGTTTGAGACCATCTAAGGAACCTGAAGTTGCACAAGTCCATGGGACCTGTTGAGATGCATCTGCAGGTCCTGAGGGACCTGGCGGATGAAGTTGCTAAGCCACTATCCATACCTGGACTTTAGTAAAGCCTTTGACACCATTTCCCCCAGCATTCTCCTGGAGAAACTGGCTACACATGGCTTGGATGGGTGTACACTTCACTGGGTAAAAAAAATGGCTGGATGGCTGGGCCCAGAGTGTTGGTGAATGGAGTTAAATCCAGTTGGCGGCCAGTCACAAGCAGTGTTCCCCAGGGCTCAGTATTGGGGCCGGTTCTCTTCAGTATCTTTATCAATGACCCAGACAAAGCGATCGAGTGAACCCTCAGTAAGTTTGCAGGCGACAACAAGTTGGACGGGAGTGTCAATCTGCTTGAGGGTAGGATGGCCCTACAGATGGATTTGGACAGGCTGGATCGATGGGCCCAGGCCAATGGTATGAGGTTCAACAAGGCCAAGTACCAGGTCTTGCACTTGGGTCACAATAACCTCATGCAGCGCTACAGGCTTGGGGAAGAGTGGCTGGAAAGCTGCCTGGCAGGAAAGGACCTGGGGGTGTTGGTCGACAGCTGGCTGAACATGAGCCAGCAGTGTGCCCAGGTGGCCAAGAAGGCCAACAGCATCCTGGCCTGTATCAGGAATAGCATGGTGAGCAGGACTAGGGAAGTGAATGTCCCCCAGTACTCGGCACTGGTGAGGCCAGAATTCAGAAAACATTGATTTTCTTTGCGCTATACAATTTCTCTTTTAATGTGTTTAATGTGTTTTAGTTTCTCTTTTAATGTGTTTCAGTTTCTCTTTTAATGTGTATGGGTAACTAAAGAAATCATAAATCAAGCCTTAATGTAAATAACATCTTGAGCTACTTAGCAAGATTTGGATCAAAGTTCTATTTGAATTAATATTGACTTATCCTCCAATAAGCAGATGATCCTGTGTACTCTTCCTTGAGTTCAGGCCATTGCTATAAAATTAACAACATGTAAAACCTATGAAATAGCATTCTCCACTGTGGCAGAGTGGACCATACCTGTGAATCCAGGGGGACAGAAACATTGGTAGCCTCCAAGCCTGTTGATGCAGCTTCCTCCATGCAAGCAAGGTAAAGTTTCACACTCATTTACATCCATCTCACACAAAGACCCATAGTATCCAGGTGCACAACTACAGATGAATCTTCAAAAAAGGGAAAATCAGGTAAGTCAACAGAAGTCAACAATATGATCTGTTCCAATAGTCTGAAGCTGTATGTATGTCCTGATGTCAAGCTGGTGTCCCTAATCACCATCCATATGAATAATTAATGGACTTCGCTCATTTCCATGTTTCTGAAGCAAGCAGGGCAATTTACTCGTTTTTAGATTAGTAGAAAAATTGTGCACAATAATTTTAGCTGAAGGTATAAGGAATGGCTTAAGAACTAATGTTCTTTTGACAGTAGTCTCTGAATAACTGTAGAGTGTTGTGGAACAAACACAAGATCCAAATTTGTCTCTTGCTTACACTTCTAGTAAATGTTTACATTAGAAAAGGTCATTGTTGGAAGCTGAAAAGAGAGATGTAGCAATCTAAATGAAGATCAGTTTTCTTCTATTTCAATCTTATTCCAAATAAAAAGTAAAAAAGTACAAAGGTAAGGAGGAAAAGAACAAGTTGTGCTGAAGACAGTTTCCCTTCTATTTTCCTGAGCTGAGTCAGTAGCGTTTGCCTACCTCATTTTAATATAGAATTCTTGTCGTATGCTGAAGGTCCCATCCAAACCTTACCGCAGCAAGTAGACTTTGTACATAAGGAAATGGGGGAACTGTTTTTCATTTAGTAGTAACTAACCTGTTTACGAGATCCAAGCAAGTTCCATTGTTTTTGCAGGGTCTTGATAAGCATTCATTAATCTCCACTTCACATAGTGTCCCAGTAAAGCCATGTTGGCAGGAGCACCTAGCAGAAAGGATATCACTATATTAATTTTTAATTTAATATAGAAAGATTCTGGAAAAATGTGGCAGATTTTGAGGGGTATGAATTAGGTCGTTCCAAAATTATGTTTTTGTGATCATTGCAAAGTGTTGTACTTCAACAAGCTTCATAAGTACAGTGACTGCACACCATTTTTGCCATTATTTGATGAAGGCCACAGGCTTTGTGCTGGCTCCACTGTGCAAGGGCTCGGAACTTGCCTTGGCCTGAGCTGATTTTCACTTGTTTTGGTACCTGCCCTGGAGCTAGCTGACTGCTGCCTCTCACGCTTTAGCTTCAGCTCTGGGAATAGCATCTATGGTGAGGGTACGATGCACTGGGATAATCATGGGGTTACAAACAAAAGCTTTTTGTATCTGTGTGGGCTGGGGAAGCTGGTAAACAGTACAAAGGAAATAAATCATGATAAGGAAACATAGAAAAAGAGCTCCAAGCAGGCCTGAGACTGAAAATGAGAAAACCCCCACAGTAAACATCACACTTCTCCTGGCAAAAACTTCCAGATGCTGGCAACTTGCATTAACACTGCCAGTTCTTCTTGAGGAAGACTGAAATCACTGATCATGGGACCCAGACAGACATTGTGAGAGTAATCATAACAACAGAGACAAGAGCTAGGTAATTGCAAGATATCTTATATAACATATATAACTACATTGTTCATGAAGCTGTTTTCTATTAATTTCAAATTAGACTACTAGTATTATTATAACTGGACTAATAACAACTGTTTATTATATTTTGATTAGATTGTTAAGATTTTAATTAGCCCTACAATAGATTCTTGGGTCCACATGTATGGTGTACACGTATGCCTTTTTGCCCACAAGATTTTCAGTGTAATGTAACAGTGTAATGTGTCAAATGCATCACAAAAGAAGACATACTATATCACTGAAGGACAGCAAACATAATACAGGTAAAGTACCAAAAAAGAATAGCTAGATGATAAACATCCATGTACTGTACTGAATATCTGTCATTCAAATAATTTTCCTCACCTGTAATGGTTAACCCCATCCACACAGAGACCTTCATTCTGGCATGGACGGGAGATGCACTCATCACTGTTAACTTCACAGTAAGTACCTTCAAATCCTGAAACACAGATTATATTAACTGTGAATGAGTGAATTCTACTACATAATCTGAATATGAGGGTAATAGATCCTCTAGGAGGTTTGGCTGTCTGAGCTCAAGACAAAATTAGACAATGCAAAAGACAGGCCTGGGAAACCTCAGCTGCCCTTGAAGCTGTTCAAGAAAGAGTTGAGAGAAGCATCAGTTGTGACTACCCCTTCTCTTGGGAGCATCTAAGCTGAGGCTCTTTGCGTTTGGTATCTCATTAACCTGCACTGCAGCCATGTACATGCCAAGCCATGTAGCTGTTTATCTGGATGGTGACTTTGGCCTTCAGACTAGCTCTCTGGCTTGACCTTGGACCTGCCCCATTCCCTGTACACTTGACTGGCAATCTGGCATACTATGCTGATCCTGGACACCATCATTAGCCCTGCCCTGCTTGCCTCATTCAGATACTGTCAGACAGGACCCTTGACAGTGAGTTCCCTGCCCTGGCAGCCTTGATAAGACTCCTGGCTTACCTTCACTTCTGGAGCAGCCAGCCCTCCCTGCTCCCTGACTCTAAGATCAGGGGCAGCAAGAACTTTCTCCAATTATTTTTGTTCCTTAGCTTCCATAAGTTCATTTCTGGGGAGAACAGATCTGGATGAAGCACCTGGCTGGGGACATGTAACGCATTTTAAAGGACTGCAATGGCTTCCTTGGGGAGTGTGGGACAATACCAGAAACTAAAAGCTAATTCAGTAATTAATATATTACGGAGCATAATGGGTGTTAGAAAGACCACATTTATTCAAAGCAGTCAGCAGATGAGAAAAAAAAATTAACTGGTTTTAATATTTACATGAAGAAAAAATGTTATCAAGACCTTATCTGCACAGTACACTACTTGCATAATACATTTACCTGTGTAAACACCCCAGAATATGTACTAAAGAGATATAAGAGATTTTGAAGTGATGTAGGAATACTACTTTTGCACTTGGACAGCATACTATGTCTTACAATATTCACATAAATAAGTGTTCTACTAAATATACAGTTGTGTTAAAATGACATACAGTGGATAAACTATAGCTACTCTGTTGAATTTTGCACAAATTGAATATCATAGAATCATAGAACCATTTAAGTTGGAAAAGACCTTTAAGATCATCTAGTCCAACCATTGACCTTACTCTACCAGGTCTGCCACTAAACCATGTCTCTAAGCACCACATCTACACGACTTTTAAACACCTCTAGGGATGGTGACTCAACCACCTCCCTGGGCATCCTGTTCCAATGTTTGATAACTCTTTCAGTGAAAAATTTTTTCCTAATGTCCAGCCTAAACCTCCCGTGGCTCAACCTGAACCCATTTCCTCTTGTCATGNAGAGACGGCTGAGGGGGGATCTCATCAATGCCTATACATACTTAAAGGGAGGGTGCCGGGAGGATGGCACCAGTCTTTTTGCAGTGGTGCCCAGTGATAGGACAAGAGGTAATGGGCACAAACTCGACGATAGGAAGTTCCATCTGAACACGAGGAGGAACTTCTTTCCTTTGAGGGTGGCAGAGCACTGGCACAGTCTGCCCAGAAAGGTGGTGGAGTCTCTGACCCTGGAGACATTCCAAACCCGCCTGGATGCCACGCTGTGCAACCTGCTGTAGGTGACCCTGCTCTGGCAGGGGTGTTGAACTAGATCCCCAGAGGTCCCTTCCAAACCCGGTGATTCTGCGATTCTTTGAAGTGATGTAGTAATGAATTCACTACAATGAACAAACTATTTGCACTGTAGTGACTAAAATACACATGACCCCTGATAGCAGACTGACTGAAGAGCATTTATGGTGTTCACCAAAGTGCTTTTGAACACCATTTAGATATCAAAAACAACTATAAAAACAGCCACTGAAATTCAGTGTATATTATTATAAATATGATGGAGGCTTTACTGGATTATCTATACAAGTAAAAATTGTTATCAGTACTTTTTTAGACACTGAAATAAGGATAGTAAAGACTTTTATTGCTATATTATTTATTTGTTGTTTTCAAAATACTTCATTTAAGTGGGGAAATCATGGAAGATCACAGTTAGAATAGCATGGCTCATTTTTATCTAGAGAAAATCATTATTGGAAAAATTAAGTGGCTTAGTCAGAGTTGTAAGGAAAGCTGTAGAGAGAAATCTCTGCTGGCACTCCAATGTATGATCTAAACATCAGCCCACATCAAAGCAGTTGGTATTTTCTTATTACCAGGATTTTTTCTGTTCAACAGCTTTCCTGGCTAGACCTGACTGAAATGAGTCCTGAATATTTGCTGAAGGTTTCACAGCAGTGTCTGCTACAAAGCTAGAAAATAAAGCCTGGAATATATCTCAAACTAGCCCTTTCATTTTAGTCACCTATACTCTTATGATGTTACTCTTTTTTTCAGAAATATTTTAAGTGTGAAGTGATACCCCCATTTGTTTCCTATTTGCATGACGTTTCACAAGAACTTTGTAGAAGAATTGCCATAACAGGGCACAAAAATTCTCTGTCCCAGCGTACTGCTTTGAACTAGCTCCCTCAGCCCAGGGAACCTTGTTATATTTGGAATGGTTTACTTTATTATTTGTAAATGGGTCAGAACCAGAGTGAATGATCCAAATACTTTTCTTATCTATAGAGTGTGTAATCTGCACCTTAATACTGCAACTTGAGCATTCATCTATATTTGCCTGAAGTTTGATTAAGAAAAACAAGAAAGGTAAAAAGACTATAACTTGGGCTATGGCATGGCAGTTGAATGTTCAGTGCTAGACCCGGTTACATCAAGTAGACAGCAGTCACTGATACACACGGATATACTTACACACAAAATAATCAGGAGTTGTTCCTTTGACAGATGCCACCCCAGTGCCACTGAATAAGAGCAGAAAAGATGATGTTTCTCTGTCTAGTTTGATTAAGAAATTGGAGGGCATAGTAAATGTGAGAGACCAGGACCACAGGACCATTTGTAACCAAATTCCTCATCTGTGCCTTCTCATTTATTTGTAATGTTTGACATTTCTGAAACTAAGTTTTGTTACAAAGTAGAAGGCTATGTCAATGGGCAGGGGAAATGGGACTTCACTGAAAAGTAGTACACTGAAAGACAGAGCAAACCTCTGTAGTATTATAAATAATTCAAAGATATACAGACAGTTTTTAGTCTTATAAAGTAATCAGAAAAGGGTGTGAAGCTAACGGAAAGTAAAACTTAAAAAAGTAATATCAGAATTTATATGGAATAGCTTCTTATTCTTTTGTGATACTATATAACATTTGAGCAAGCATCTTTTTTAAAAAAGTACCACAGTTGTCAGATTAAAATACAGAAAAAGGAAAATGGAGGGCATTCATCATTCTGCTTCTCCCTGTCGCCCCCACTTGGTTATGGATGTTTTATAGTCTTTTTGAAGTAAATAGTACTGAAGTGAATACATAAAGCACTACTTAGACACATTTTTGATTACAGTAGTACACATTTTTCCAGCCCACAGCAAAATATAGCTACCCTGAAAAGACATAAAATAAATAAACATACAGCAGGCATGCTACTTTATCTATTATTCCTACAAATGGAGAAAAATACCGTTTTCATCACAAAATTTTACTGGCTATCTACTACACTGTGAAATAAGCAATCTATGTGTTCAATTTACTATTGAATATTGACTCTTTTAACTAATATAGATTCGCTCAGTCCTGTTTTATAAAAAAAAGTTTATTATTTGTTTCTTAATGACACTTACTGTTAAAAATTACATGGAACTATTTAGATGATTTTTTGACCCACAATGAAAACTTTTGAACTCATGCAGCAACTTTTTCTAAGGAATTTTTAAGCTTTCTAGCAATTTGTACAGAAGATTTCAGCAAAATCTTCTGCTTTCAACTAAAACGGTTAATCAGAAACACTCAAATGTGCTTAAAAGGACCTGAAAAACATTAGCAGTGTTATGAAATTATGTTACAAAGTTAAATAACACTGCTAATATACACCATGTCTGTGCTGTAGTACATTTATAATTTATGAAACTTGTACAAAGGATGTTTCAATAAAAGCATATGCTAATAAGCCAATTTTAATTCACTCCTATATGTGTTCTCAGAGTACATTAGGAAAATAAAGAAGTGTAACACTTCACATCACTTGTACAAACAGGAGAGGTCAAACCTCAAAACATATACTGCAATGTTAGGATTAAAATATTTTTTAAATGTTTATTTTATGAATATACTTGGACAGACACCAATCATACTACTTCCAGATCCAAAAGAATACTTAAAATTCTCATACCTAAGTTGAACTGGTTTAAGGAAAGAAATACCTTGGTAGTTTATTTGCATAGTGCTTGTTGAAGCTATGAGATACCTCATGGGTCTAACATGCATGGACTCACCTCATTCTTGTATTTTACGTGATAGTCAAGCACAATTTAAAGGATAATATAATACATTAGGTTATTTTGTATAAGCTACAGCTGCTGCCACACATTTCTGTGTTCTTGTGGGATACTTAAACTGAAATTAATGTATGGGTGCAATTTTCATGGTAACGTAAACATGTTTCCAAATTATTTCATGTGTTGCAAGAGAAAAGAAAAAAAGACAATGGGAGTAAACCAACTTGAAATGTTTAACATTGTCAGATATACTACTGAAACAAACATTTTCCCGTTGCAAAGAAATTTGCAGTATGCAAAAAAGCATTCATTTAATGCAGCCAACAAAACAATCTGTAGTTTATACTGTGAATACAATTAACTCGTTTGAACTATAAAACACAATAATTTTTATCTTAAGCAAACTATTTTGTAAAGTGGTACAGTACTGAAAAGCCTCAAAATATGCATGGTGCTGTAATGTATTGTTACTCTAGCAATATTTAATACTATGTGTAGGAATGTAATATGCACATTTAAATGCAACTACTTGCTGCCTTTGCTACTGTCAATCAGTCAAACTTAAGATCCAAACTGTAAATCAATAGCACATGTAAATGATTTGATGTAGCTCTCCAGCCATACACTTTACAAGGTAGCTTTTCCACATGTCAAACCCAACTGACACATTAAAAATGCAGTTTTTGACCTTAGTGCTTTTTATGTGGAGAAACTGAAAGTTTTCTGAACTCAGTTCAAACCATTCTGAAATTCTAAATGAAAAGATGCATCTAAACAATGGGGAAGAGCAAATGGCATGCATTGTCCCTTGTGAATACAGAATTCCATTAGATACCTGCTCAAAATTTCCAATATTGCATTCAAGAAACTAGTGGCTTTTTTTTCCTAGGTGGCCAATATAAAGGCTAGACAAATGTAATCGTAAAGTCTGACAAATAAATGGCTTTTATTTGTTAAACATATTTTATACTATATTTCCTTCCACATTAGAGAAACTGAAGATGTAAACAGAATCTCATTGGTATTACCGCTTATCCACATTTTTTTAAAAAATCATAGGGAGACAGTACTTCATTTAAAACACTTATTTGTTATTTTAGGAAAAATGCGTAGGGCTTTTTGAGGAAGTGTAATTTATCTCAGAAATGTTAACCACTTCCATAGTAACATATAGCAATTTCAAGACTTTCAGAAATTAACAGAGCTGAAAACCAACTGAAAATCATTGCAATTCTTTGTGTTAGACAATTTACTTTTATTTCTGTATTTTTTAACAGTTCAGGTAGCACGAAAGTGACTTTAATAATATGAGTTCTAAAAATACCTGTGTTCTGTGCAGAACATCATAAAAGCAGCTCATCTAATCTCAAGCCCTAGTTTTCTCATACTCAATGTTAGCACTAGGGGGTGTGACTGTATGCTGAAATTTGCTTGGAATTTACGTGCAGGCAGAATGATATATTCATTTTAGTTTACAGAAATTCTAACATCCTGTGGTAGTTTTGCTGTCAATGGATGAAGCATTAAATGCCATTACTTAAAATGGGACAGACCCTATTGTTCCTTCTCTTTCTCTGAATTATGGGAAACAGCTACTGCAAGTCTCAACTCTGTCTGTGGGACTTCTGTGATCTGCGAAGTGCAGGAATATGCAGAGTGTAGAAGCTACACATCTGCTGTTATAGTCATGGTCATTTTCATCTTATTTTATTGCAGAGAAGTATTACAGAATTTAACTCTGCAGGCAACACAGAGGACTAGCAGAATTCTCTCCCCATAAGCTCTCCACTGTTTTACTCATCAGCACAGTATCATGGATTATATTTGTCTCCTTACTGTGAACCATTTATGAACCCATGTTTGCAAGCAGCAGAGATATCACAATAGCCCCGTAATCACTACTATAGGTATTTAGGTTAATCAGTATAACATAGGTAGGTACACATATCAGAATCAAAGGTGTGTGACATGTTAGACATTGTAAAAAAAGCTATTTGCCTTTGTGAATAATGTATGCATGTGTGTGAAAAAGAAACTGGCACTGAAGGGCTCAGAAATCTGACAATGGCCATCTCCAATTTATTTAACCTCTGTTCTTTAGCATCTACTTATTATTTCTGCTTGGTATGATAAATTCTGTGCATTACGGTAACTTTCATTTAGTCTTATTTGATTGTATCTCTCTAAAACTGTATGTTTCCCAGAACTATGTAGATAAAAAAAAATTCTACAGAAATAGTAATACAGGCAACAGGCAACTGGTAAGGAATTCAGTCCATCTATCATCTGAATTAATTGTCCTAGGCTACCTATATAGTCAGCTGAGTGACATAAATATTTCTATAGCATTAGCCATTTGACTTTGCATGTCTGCTTTTGGGTGAAATGAATTACCTCAGAAAACTGCCTCTTTCTCTTCATTGACTGTAAACCGAGCATAGGGGAACCTCTTCACTGTATATTGTGTATACCTTTATGTATACCTCCTCAGTGTAATACTGCGGGCATCTACATCTGGTCAAATTAATCTAGACTTTCTGGTGTATTTGTTTCAATAATAAATACATTATTTCATTGATTTAATTTCCCTTCTGAGTTTCCTAACTCACTAAAATGCTATTGGAACTAACACAAATTGCTGACCAAATAACCCCTGTTTTTAAACAGGGTAGGTAAAGCTTTGGTATTAACACTCTCTCTATATATATGCAATATATAATGTATTTACATATATGTTTATTGAGAATTTTCCCATCACAAACAAAAGGTAAGCAGAATATTGCTTCCATTGTAATAAGGAGACTGCATAAGCATCCTGAGCTGAGGATATTACTTGGAGTAGTGAAGGAAGATCTACACCTAATTTTAAAGAAAAAGATTAATGTCTACCTTCTATTATAAGAAGCAGGAACTCTAAACACCCTCTGACTTCAACAACCTTGTTCTTGCCTTCCTTTCGTTATGTCAGCAACAACTACATCTGCTGTTCCTACTAACCTTGCCTTGCTTTAGCTTCTAGATGTAACTACTCATAATTTTCATAGAAGAATAAATCACTGTTAAAAATGTCTTTTATTAGAAAACACTAGATGCTTTCTGGCCTATGGTTTATGTTGGCAAATTATTTTTTGTCTTGTTAATTCTCTGTAATATTTACGTGCTTGTATTTCCCCAGGTTTCACATTTCTCCATGATAACTGTTACCTTTTGTCTCCCATTTCATCATTAAGTAGGCCTGTTGTTCAACAGTCCTAGCCAGAGAGCTGATCTTGCACTCTGTAATTGCATGCCCTCTCATACTTTTCCTTCATTTTGCATATATTGTTTTCAGTAATTTGTTCTTTCTCGGAACATAAGTGTTCTCAGAAAGCTGCATGACTTCTACCAAACTGTCCTGTATTCCCTTTGGGTTGCCTTTACAAAACTAATGCTTTTGTGCTTGGCTTTATGTAGAACAGCATGGTCTAGTTTATTTACCCTCTGGTTCACTTATGTATGCAGCTGAATTGCTCTTTGCAACTTTTGCACATAGACCTTCTGGGGAATTTATGAACGCCTGCCCAGGCTCAGCTACAAATATTTCAACATTATTTATAATCTGTAGCTTTTCTTATGTTTCCTACCTTTCTCTTCTGTTACACTAAATTTTTATTTCTATTATTAAGATTAATTCCATGAATGGAATTCTTTAAGAATGAAAAACATGTTGATAAATTAAGCAATAAAAGTCTACTATTTGCCCCAAATCGTCCTTTCCTCCTGTTTCATTTGCATTTAGTATATAGCATTTCAGGAGAAACCGATGGCAGGATTCAATGCTGAGTATACGCATAATAGCTCAAAAAGCCATCTCTTCCCAATTGCCTTGATGAAACCCTTGCTTATCAATTACTGGCAAAGTATATAAGAAGAGGTGTTTTCTGTACACTTCTTGGGAAACTTCTCTATTGTAGTAATTCCTAAACTTTTTCAATAATGGCCTACCTAATAACGTTCTTGCAACCATGAATATACCAGCACACAATTGTAGAGATCACAATTTTTTTAACTGTTTAACCTACTTGTGTGGACAACTCAACTTAAACTCATGATCTAACACTGTTCCATAACCTACAATATGAGAGACTGGTTTTGCATTAGAAATGTTATAATCCATCTCCTTGCAGGAAGCAAACCTCTACAGCTGGGGCAAAAACTCAAAAGGAAGTTTTACATTTGTATTATTTATAGAGTTTTTAAAATCTTTAAAGCAAAACCAGACAACTTTAACTCCCTAACATAAATACAAGAACAAAAATGTGTAGTTTTGCTTTATACCAGTACTAATCATGACTTCATTATCTCCCTACCAATTTGCTGTGATAATTCTGTCCTAGGCTAACATCTTACGTCAAGTTTGATTGTGCCCAGTTTATCAGCTTTTATCTTCTCTGCTCTAGTATGGCATCCCAATCCCAGCTCCTGTAGTCAGTGAATATTCTCTTTTTCTTCTAAATAAGTACCAGTCAATATCATGATTTGTGGTCCTATTGTACCCATCTCAGATACGGTTTTCTAAAGATAATCTTTAGAAATATCTAAATCTAAATCTAGGAATAACCCCATGCACCAGTACAGGTTAGGGACTGACCTGCTGGAAAGCAGCTCTGTGGAAAGGGATCTGGGAGTCCTGGTGGACAACAGGATGACCATGAGCCAGCAATGTGCCCTTGTGGCCAAGAAGGCCAATGGCATCCTGGGGTTCATCAAGAGGTGTGTGGCAAGCAGGTTGTGGGAGGTTATCCTCTCCCTCTACTCTGCCCTGGTGAGGCTGCACCTGGAGTACTGTGTTCAGTTCTGGGCTCCACAGTTCAAGAAGGACAGGGAACTGCTGGAGAGGGTACAGCAGAGGGCTACAAAGATCATGAGGCGGCTGGAACATCTTTCTTATGAGGAAAGGCTGAGGGACTTGGGTCTTTTTAGTCTGGAGAAGAGAAGGCTGAGGGGGGATCTCATCAATGCCTATACATACTTAAAGGGAGGGTGCCGGGAGGATGGCACCAGTCTTTTTGCAGTGGTGCCCAGTGATAGGACAAGAGGTAATGGGCACAAACTCGACGATAGGAAGTTCCATCTGAACACGAGGAGGAACTTCTTTCCTTTGAGGGTGGCAGAGCACTGGCACAGTCTGCCCAGAGAGGTGGTGGAGTCTCTGACCCTGGAGACATTCAAAACCCGCCTGGATGCCATCCTGTGCAACCTGCTGTAGGTGACACTGCTCGGGCAGAGGGGCTGGACTAGATGATCTCCAGAGGTCCCTTTCAACCCCTGCAATTCTGTGATTTAGAATTTGGTAAGCACAGCTACATTTTGTGACTCTTGCTAAACCAGATTTATACCTTCTAATGACTGGACTGTTCACTACTGGCAAGTTGTTTAATCCACATACTGTTTGGTGCTAAGTCAGATACCTTGGAGTAATCTAGCTATGTCAGTATGATTGCCTTTTGAGATCAGATCTGTAATCGTGACACGTTTATTGGGAGAGAAAGGAAGGCCCATGTCAGGCAAAAATAGGAGAATAAAAGAAAAGAACACAACTGCAGAAATAGATTTCCATAAACTGCTTTCAATTGTCATGGTTTGAGGTAAACAGAATCAATTTTCTGTTCAGTAATTTTACTTGCAGTTAAACCTCTTCTAACTCTCTGAAATTAATGGCATATTCTTCAGACAGTGCCTGCTACCAGAGTGATAAGGCCTGATGTTTAGAGTTAATACTAAGGAATGGTATGCAGAGAGGCTTTTGTTTACACTTATTGCTATAACAACCAAGGCCAGCCAACTTTGTTATTTGCCCTATTGGAGGGTTGGAACTGGAAGAGTATAGAGAGGTCGCGCCTGTGGGGAGGGGTGGACAGGACAGGTGACCCAAAACTGACCAAGATATTCCATCCCATCTGCCTCATGCTCAGTATAAAAGCTGAGGGATCAAAGGGTCTGCCCAATTTCTTCAATGCCTGATATCCAAGGAGGACTCTGTCTATTTGTCTGCCTTTGATCCCCATCCATGTGTTCCTGAATCCAGATCTGGAATGCAGTTCCCATCCATCGCTGAGTCCAGTCTGGGACTTTCCCAGTGCCTGCTGGTGATGTGATCATCATCCTGGGAGCTCGATACTGGTTTTGAATATATTGTATATATTTATTTTCTTATTAATATTATCTTTTTCTTATTATTATTTTATTATTAATATTTCATTAAAGTACTTTAGTTTCTTTTCAACCCATAAGTCTCCCTCTTCTCTGAAGGGAGAGACATTAAACAGAGCATCTGTCATTCATCTTAGTGGCTAGCCCAGCCCAGATCATGACACAATTAATTTCTGTATTTTACTGTCTCCTTTTTTAGAGTCTTGAATAAATGGTTGCACTTTTCCTAGCATGATTAACTCATTTCATGAATTATGCCTTTTACCCCTTTTCAATACTGAGATATTTTCCACTTTCCAAGATCTGTTAGCAATGCATGTTACTGGTTCACGTAACTCCCCTGCGACCTCCTTGAAGATTCCTAGCTGCAAGGTTGAAGAATCCTTGAAGATTCTGTCAAACTTGCCTGAGAATCTTGGGTGCAAGTTTTTTGGATTCTTCAGAAACTGTGCACAAAAATGTTTTGAAGAGAAGACTTTTCTAAGGGATGTTAAGAAAATATCTGAAGTACATGTCTCTCTACAGATCATTTCTGAGAAAGGTTTCAAAATCAATACATTGTATTAAAAGCTGTTTTTAAAAAGTGGCTTTTCTAAAAGCTGCTTCAATAAGCAACTTGCATACCTCCCCAGTGACTTTATTTTAACTCAGAAACTTGTGGTAACTTTTACCTTAATAGTAAAAAACCCAAGCTATAAATACTGCTGACTTCTACGTATTATCTCTATACCTTTGCAGCTCAGTAAACAATGAGTAATACTATTGTGGTGTAACACTGTCATTAATATATTTGCTATCCTTGGTCCCTAGAACACACCTACACCCCTACCATTTATAGGTGTAAAAGTGACAACTTCAAAATCCTGCCTAAATTCCAAATTCAGTAATTGTACTCTCCCTACCTAAATCTTCACTGCAGTTTAAGTGAGTTAATGTATTCGTCAATTCCTATGCAGAATTGCATAGTGATGTTCTGCACAGTTAAACTGTTGCTCTGTTCCACCTTCGCAGTTCTTGTACATCAAGGGAGAGATCGTGTCTTTTAAGCCATGGCCCAGGAAAGCTGTCAGCACCTGTTGTGATTTTGCTTGTTGTGCATATGGAGAGCAATCCGCTCCATCCATTAGGCAGGGGAAGATTACTCCCCTGATGTGCCAGGCCTTCCTGACAGCTCAGCAGGAAGAGGAACCATTTCCAACTTGCTCCAATTTTTGCACTTTCAACAATTTGCATATATTTTGTCTATTTCTGCCTGTCTGTTTTGTCAATTTCATTTGTCAGCTCTGGTGGCCAGGTGCATATCTAGCTCTACCTTGTTGTAACAATTGACTCAGAAATAGTAATTCTGAGTGCTGGAATCTAAACAGCCACAGATTTAATAAGTACTATAATATAAGAAAATAATAGTAGGCAAACTGACAGCTATTTTACCAGTCTTTTAACATAACTGATAGACCTGCTGTAATTCATTAAGTTTTTATGTGCTTTGAAAGGTATACATTGTTACTTTCACTGAACACAGCATTAAATTCAACACAAATTTGCAACTTTTCTGCAGCACAACAGACAACAGAAAAGATTAACTATATCAGTTCTTACCTGTTTTGCAAATGCACATTGGATTTCCATCGACTTGTGCCAAGCAGGTTGAATTGTTTACGCATGGATTGTAAGGCAGCTCACAGGGACTGAAGCGCTGATGGCAGAATTCACCAGTATAAAATGGAGGACAAATGCATACAAACTGTCCCTGCTTAACAGATTCATAACAGGTGGCTCCATTCAAGCATGGTTCAGAATCACATTCATTTATATCTTCACTGCAGTCTGGCCCTGTCCACCCTGCTGTACACGTGCATCTGAAAAAAAAAAAAAAAAGAAAAAAAAAAAAGAGTTGTCATGGTGGAAGAATGAAAATCAACAACTTAGTCCAATCAGTTCCAGCTATTTAAAAAAAAAAAACATTTAAAAATCAAGAATCTTTTTCTGTGCATAGCTTTTTCCTGCCAATTGTATCAGACTGCACTATGAACAAAAGTTATATTCAGGTTCTTCTCCCACAATTTATTTGAGCAAAAGCAAAATGACTTATTCTAAATCACAGGATGTATCCACTTGGAAAAACACCTGGTTTCGTTAATGCTGACAGAATCATCTGTGGATCTTCTTTAAGATGAAACACCACCACAAATTATCAAATCTCGAATATAAATTTCTTTAAGCTTTAGGATTAGAATTACATCTTTTCATATGTGTAAAACTACTAAGTAGGTACTTCAGTGTTTGGGATGAAATGCACAAGGTAGTATTCAGTACACTTGTAAGAAAGAATGTAGGAGGTCAAAGGCATAATAAATGACAAGAAGCCTCTTTTCATTATGTTTTTGCTCTTTTTTGTATAGTCTTGTGAAGGCCTGTTATTGACAACACAGAAGAGAAAACTTGGACCAAAGTCTATATTACATCTGACTGTAAAGAATCTATATTCATGAATTAGATAAACATCTCATTTTATTTACAACATGAATGTGATTATGAGGTTCTAAAAATTCAAAGATAACAATTTGCTAATTATTTCAAAGTTTGCAGAAAAAATTTCCTCAGTAGCTGCAATAAAAGAAGGCTCTTTGTGCTTTAAAAGGTACACATTCTTGTTACTTTCACTGAAGAGAGAATTAAATTCAACATATATTTGCAACTAATTTGCAGGACAACAGACAGTGAAAGATTAACTATACCAGCTCTTATGTGTTTTGATTGATATTGATTTTGGGCATTAAACCATTCAAATATAGCTTGATAGTTCTCATTTGAATAACGGAATTGTTCTTAAATAATAAAAAGGTTGTTCAATGGAGAATTAATTAGGTAGTTCTGTTCTATAAGGCACAGGTATTGCTTGCCACACAAAGACAAACTTGGCCCCTTTAAAACAAACACAGTGTTTTCTTTAAAATGTTTAATGTTGTGTGTGATTGGTTTGTGGGGTATAATTTCCACATCACATGAAATGAAATGGTTATTACTAAGGAACTTTATCATAATTTCAAAGTCCTGAGTATTTTAGCAATAAGGATTAAAAAATCAGGTTACTGGATGTTTTTCATGGAAAGAAAAACAATTGTAACTCAAAAAGCATTCAGGCATTCTTCAAGTAACTATGAGAAAAATCACATTTCAGGACTCATTTATTAGTTACAGCACCCAAAACACATTTTTGGAAATATGGTTACAAATACGTTTTGTTCATCTGTGTTTAAGCTTTTGGTATACAGGGTAGCATCAGTTTGGTATCTGGAGGCAATACCCACCAAATAACAGTGCACCCACTACTCGGCGCTTTGTTGACTTTTCTCCTAAGTAGTTAATCTATAAAAATATGAGCCCCTATTGCAAATTAACTATCTCTAAATCACTGACACTGGACACAGTAGAACACTCTGATCCAAGAAAAAGTGTTTGAGATGTTAATTGTTTTACGGTTGCTTATTTTTTTCTTGACTTCATTGCTGAAGTTCTGAATAAATTACTACCAATGAACTGCTACAAAGTGGTATGTAGTACCTTGTCTATGGTCCATTTGTAGCTTGGGAAGCTCATTAAATGGAGAGCCTTTCATTTCTTCTTAGGAGAATGGCGTTCAATTCTTAACTGGTCAAACTGTTACGGGTGTAATGGAGGTGCAGATAAGCAAGACAATTCTATGATTCTGTTCTGATTCTATGTACCATTCCCTTCTTTTCCCTGATGATTTTTATAACTGCCTTTGAGTTATCAAAACTATTCTGTATGGCCACAGGGAACATTATGTCAGATGGAGATCACTGAAACACGGCCAATTATCTGGACTACACAACCAGCCAGTCCTACCCTGGCTTCATGCCAGCTACCAACTGAGATGCAACAGTCAATATTAATGCAAAGGAGACAATCAATAACACAGTTTTATCGTACTCTTATCTGTATTATTAAGAAGTTGCTGGTGCCCTCATTAAATGTGAAAAATACATAGAAGTGTCTATCTCAAGGCGCAGTTTTAAGAGTCAAGATAACATTTTGCCTTGATGAGAACTGTTATTTAAACAAGGTAAGGAGGTGTTAGGAGTATTAAAAGCACAGAACATACAGCAGAATTTTTTAACTGTGGATTATCAATTAAGCTACTACAGCTGACATTCTTATAAATTATCTGATCAAAAGGCAAAAACTCAAACAAACTTTCTTTTTCAAAATGACCATTTCATTCACTACATTAGAAAAATCAAGATGATTTCTAGGATCATCAAGGAAAAAAAAAAAGTTAATACATTCTTTTATGAGACCACATAAAGATAAGATAGTCATTGTTCAAAATCTTTCTGTTCTTTTACCAACTTGTAAACTGAGATAAAGATTTCTGATACTGCTAGCAAAATACAGTTTTCACATACCTTCTAAACAGAAAAATGTAAATATGGCAGATGTTCTGTATGCAATTTTGCATTTATTCCTAAATTGTTTAGAAAGGATATAAACTTTTTTGAACTTATTTGCCAATATTTGGTGTTTAAATAATGCCACAATTTATAAAAGCAATCTAAAAATGCAAGTTATATATATATAAAGACTACCATATTAACCAAGCATATTAATCAAAATCTCTTTAAGCTTGGAAGTTTACTTTTGCCTATAAGTTTCTCCACTGTATTTGCTATGAATATTTTCAGAATGTTTTTAAGAAACCGTGTAAGTCTAAAAGATGTATATTTAGGCTAAAGCTTACAGAAAGCTACTAAAAGACTTATATTTATACATAGAAATATATTATACATATAAATATGTTACTTTGGGTATCTGAAACAATTTGATCATTGGTAAACTCATAAAATTAAAGAAACAATACAGGAAACACGCTAAGCTCCAGAAAGAAAATAAACTGGAAAATACCTTTTACATTTTCTCTTAAGAACAAACAAAATCACTTTCTTTATTCACACATAGTTGTAAATTCTGAAGCTAAAGTTTTTACAAGGCCTTTCTTACAAGAATTTTGGCATTTATAAAAAAATCACAAAATTGCAAAAACTAAATCCCTAAATAAGGCATATCATATATTTCCAGATTAACTATAAAAACATTTGACTCATACTACACAATTAAGCAAATGGCATCTTATCCTTTCATATCCTAATTGTATACTTGTTTTTTTAACTTTTATGAAAAGCAACAAGATCATAACAAATCAGTAACCTCAAGAATAGTCATATTCCACGCTTTCTGTTCTATACTTTACAATCAGTAGTGAGAAAAACTCTGGAGGAAAAAAAAGCCAAAAATGTTACTTTTTGTTGAAAATAATTTTGTTGAAAATAATCTGACAGGCTATTGGAATGATATTTTAATTTTAAATAAAAAAAGCTTCTATTAAACAGTAGAATAATTCAGAACACCTTCAAAAAGAGGAATAATACACTAGCAAGGAAGCATGCACTTGCACATATAATGAGAGAAACAAGACCTAGGTTGATGTAAAAATTATTAATTTTAACCAATTTCCCTTCCTGCAGAATCCATACAAATATTTTCTTTTAAATAACCAAATTCAGATATTTCCATTGATATCACAAAAACAAATCATGCATGATTCTTTTATTTAAATTATTATTTTTTATGATATGAACTCCATACAGTGCTTTGATTGTGACATGTGTAGAACTCCTTCAACACATCAGCTTTTATATGTATTGTCTGTTGACTTTCCATAAATCTCTCCAAAGATATAAGAACTTTCCATACAGACACAAAGAAAAGGAAAGGGTAATTAAAATATACAATATAAATTATCCAAGGTTTTGTATTTTACTACCTGCTTAAACATGAAACTCAAAGTCAAAAATTCCAAGCTATAGTCATGAATGGTACCCAGAAAAAAATAGTATTAATAAGTTCCTCCATCTCTATACGAAGTGTTAAATATTAAATTATTTGGTTCTCACCTGCTTGAAAATTCCCTTTTTATTTCTCACACTGCAGTGAAATGTATTGGTATCACATGCCTCATGTTCTACCTTATAGGTTTTAAGGAATCAAATAACAGGGAAGAGTCCTAAGAATCCCTGAATGACTGATGTTCAAAAAAGTCTCTGAGGCTCATCTAGTCCCCCCTGCTCAAAACAGGGTCAGCTAGAGGTTTCTCAGGTCTGTGTCCAGTCTGGTTTTGAGTATCCCCAAAGATGGAGACTCCATAACCTCTCTGGGCAACCTGTTCCAGCACCTGGACACCCTCACATTAAAAAAATTAATCTTAATTTTGAAGTGGAATTTCAGCTATTTCAGCTTTTGCCCACTAGCTCTTGTCCTGTCACTGGATACCACTGAGAAGAGTCTGCCTCCATCTTTTTCACTCCCTTCCATCAGTTATTTACACACATTGGCAAGAGCTGCACTGAGCCAAAGCCATTTTTCCAGCACGCCAACCACAACTAGAATCTACTCTGCATCTTAAGACTTCTAAAGTGACTTTATCAATTAGAAAAGCCTATTGGTGGGCTCATTCCAAACTAGTTCAGCTAGAAGCTCTGGAAAAATGCCAAAGCTTGACAAAAGCACTAATGCAGATGATTATACCATAGCAGAACAAATTTCAGAAAAAGCCATTTTTTACTTTCAGACCTCTTATAGCAGAAAAATAGAAGCAACTGGTCTTTTCAGTCCTCTGTATTTTGTACCAAATTTTCAGAAAATATCAGTCAAAGTACTTTCCTTTGCCACAGACACAGGTGTTTCTACAGAATAAAAAGCAATATTCAAGATGCAGCAGAACTATTTTTTTGTTAGTGGTTCAGTCAAAGCAACAGGAATCCTAAACTGAACCCTCAGATACACTGTGCCCATCATCCACTTGCCTCTTTATTTGACAGGATCTTGATCAGAAATGTCAAGATGTTCAGTGAAGTTTACATTGGCCTGTTAACTATACAATACAAGCAACAACGGTCCATTCTACAGTAACAATTTACATTGTCTACTGCATTCAATCAAATCAAATAACAGCCAGAAAAGCTGAAGTGCTCAGTGACAGATTCATTCCTTGTAAGCTAGAGGCTACTGGACCATCTGAAGTAGTAAAATGAGAGCTTACTTTCAATACATGCACAGCTTTGACTTTAGAGCACCAACACACACCACAAAGCTCCAAAGACGTACACTTCCAGTCACCACAGAGTCTTCAAATACTCATTTTTCTTTCTCCTCTTTCCTCCCACAAACATTTTTCTTCTATTATTCTCTGAAAGCTTAATGTACTCTTCGTTCCTCAGACAGCTATCTGACTCATCTTACATACACCGGCAAAAAGCCCTGTTACAAGTTTATCTCTGGTGTTCTTCTGGTGCTACTAGAGTGGAGACACTCTCATATGTCACTCTTAGATGTTCTCCTCAAATTTCCAACCATGTTTCTCCTTCTCTCCCCTGAATTCATCTAAGCTTCTCTTTACCGTCACTTCCATTATTCCTTCTCTACCTTCTTCCTAGAGCTCTCCATTTGTAACCAATCAAATGTGACAGAGATGAACTAGAGAGGTCAAGAGTGGTGGCAGCCGGGGCTGCAGTGCTCATGCCCTGACGGTATTAACAGTTTTGGGGGATATGGGCCAGGTGATGAGTACAGTCAGGACCTGAATTTTAGGAGAGCAAACTTTCAGTCACTGAAGAAATTAGCAGATTGGATCCCCTAGGAAACTGCCCTCAGGGACAAAGGAGCTGAACAGAGCTGGCAGCTCTTTCAGGACATTCTTCCTAGAGCACAACAGCTTTTGATTTCCATGTGTAAGAAATCAGGCAAGGAAGGCAGGAGACCAGCATGGCTTAGTAAGGACCTCCTTGACAAACTGAAGTGTAAGAAGGAAATGCAGAGGCAATGCAACAAGGGACATGTATCCTGGGAAGAATATAGGATGCTGCTCCGATGTGTAGGGATGACATTAGGAAAGCTAAGGCACATTTGGAGATGAATTTGGCACGGGATGCAAAGAATAGTAAGGGCTTTTACAGGTATGTTGGCCAGAAAAGGAAGATTAAAGAAAACATGCCTCTGTGATAAATAAGACAGGAGAACTGGTGACAACTGACACAGAGAAGGCTGAGGCACTCAATTTGCCTCAGTTTTTAATGCTAGTCTCTCTCTCCACATCTCTCAAGCATCTGAACCTCATGGCAGGGACTGGGGGAATGAAGTCTTTCCAATAAGGTTTGAGACCACCTGAAGAACCTGAACATACCTAAGTCCATGGGACTCAATGAGATGCACCCCAGGGTCCCGAGGGAACTGGCTGGTGTAGCTGCTAAGCCACTCTCCATCACAGCTGAAAAGTCATGGTAGTCAGGCAAAGTACCCAGTGGCTGGAAGGAAGGAAACTTCACGCTCATTTTTAAAAAGGTAAAAAAGGAGAACCCTGGGAACTACTGACCAGTCTGTCTCACCTCTGTGCCTGGGAAGATCATGGAACAGATCCTCCTGCCAGTTATGTTGAAATATATGGAAGACAGGGAGGTGATTAGTGACAGCAAACATGGCTTCACCAAGGACAAATCATGTCTCACTAATCCAGTGGCCCTCTACAATGTAGGGACTGCATCAGCGGACAAGGGAAGAGCTATAGATGCCATTTACCTTGACTTCCGTAAGGCCTTTGATATAGTACCACACAACATTCTTGCTGCTAAATTGGAGTGATAAGAATTTGATGGATGGATTATTAGAAGCATAAGGAACTGGCTGGATGACTGTGTCCAAATAATTGTAGTCAATGGCTCAATGTCCAAATGGAAATCAGTAACAAGTGGTGTCCCTCACAGGTCTGTACTGGAGCCAATACTATTTAGTATCTTCATCAATGACATGGACAGAGGGATTGAGTGTACCCTCAGCAAGTTTGCAGACAACACCAAGCTGAGTGATGCAGTTAATACACCTGAAGGAAGGCATTCCATCCAGAGGGATCATGACAGGCTTGAGAAGTGGGCCTATGTGAACCTCATGAGGTTCAACAAGGCCAAGTGCAAGGTCTTTCTCCTGGGTCGGCACAATCACCAGTATCAATATAAGCAGGGTGATGAAGGGGATTAAGAGTAGCCCTGCAGAGAAGGACTTGGGGATAGTGGTGGATGAAAAACTGGACATGAGCCGGTAATGTGTGCTTGCAGCCCAGAAAGCCAATCATTTCCTGGGCTGCGGCTGCAGAAAAAGAAACAAGGTCAAGGGAGGTGATTCTGCCCGTCTACTATGCTCTCGTGAGACCCAATCTGGAGTACTGCACTCAGCTCTGGGGTCCTTAGTGTAAGAAAGACATGGATCTGTCAGAGTGGGTCCAGAAGACAGTCACAAAAATGCCTATGGAGAAAGGCTGAGAGATTTGGGGTTGTTCAGCCTGGAAAAGAGAAGGCTCTGGGGAGACTTAATTGGGCTTTTCAATAATTAAAGGGAGCTTATAAGAAAGATGGAGAGAGATTTGGGCCTGTAGTGACAGGACAAGGGTCAATGGTTTTAAACTGAGAGAGAGCAGAATTAGATAGGACATAAGAAAGAAATTTTTTACAAGGGTGGTGAGACACTGGAACAGGTTTCCAGAGAAGCTGTGAATGCCCCATCATTGGAAGTGTTCAAGGTCAGGTTGAATAGGATTTTGAGCAACCTGAGCTAGTGAAAAATGTCCCTGCCTATGGCAGGGGGGTTGAACTAGAGGATCTTGAAAGGTCCCTTCCAACCCAAACCACTCTATGAATCTGTGATTCTATGACTTGGCCACTGCTTGTGTAAGAAGGCCCTCAGCTGTACACTAACCTGGCAGTGCAGGGCTCAGCCTTGCTGGGTCTGAGCTGGGTGTCACTGGTTTAACGCTTTTGCTGGGGCCTAATGACTGCTGCCTCCCTTGCTCCAGCTTCAGCTCTGGGGATCACCCCTCTAGGAGGGGGTGATCCCCCTCCACCTGCAGTCACTGCCTGACAAACCATAGCCCTTTTTTTGGGGGGGCTGAGGGACACAGCCAGGCTGCAGCTGGCAGCCCAGGAGTAGTAAGTGGGCTGTGACAGGGAAACGTCCAAAACTGAAACTATGTGTTCCACATTGCAAAAGTACTACTAGTTTTCATTCTGCTTTTTTTACATACTCTTAACATGGCACATACACAGGAATCTTTATGAATAGAAGCAATAGGGTAGAATTTTTATATGATTGAGGCAAAGTCATAAAGGATAATAATGGCAAAGACTAAAATTCCAATTTCTTTTATTGCTGTGGTTAAGAAGGCAAGACCAATTAACTTCTGAAATAAAATGCTGTTTTATAAACTTGCTTGCTCTTTGCCCTTTTTTGAGGTGTACCAGAAAACTTTTGGTTAATATGAATAACAGGAGGATCTTTTTGACACGAATGCTTTCTACTACAAGCTCCTGAAGTGAAGCATACAGTTCAGTGCAGGTGTACAACCAATCCCCAAGGTCTACCTGACTCGTAAGAAGTGCTGGGCACTGTGAAAGTACTGCAGTATCTCAGCTTAGTGGACCATCAATTTTTTTAGGAGTTGCACGTCTTTTTGCTTGCATGTGTCCCGAGCAACTCTTAAGTTATTAGGTTATCTCTTAAGTTAAAAATAAAGTAAAACTACACGTATTTAATTTTGGTTTAAATAAACTCCAGTTGTGTTTAGGTTCTGTCCCAGTCAACAATGGCATGTCAGTAGGTCAGATATAAGCCTTCCGCTTTGCCTTTGAGANCTTCATTGCCCTTCTCTGGACCTGCTCCAGAATCTCAATGTCCTTCTTGTAGTGAGGGGCCGAAAACTGAACACAGTATTCGAGGTGGGGTCTCAACAGTGCTGAGTACAGGGGACAATCATGTCTCTAGTCCTGCTTACCACACTATTCCTGATACAGGCCAGTATGCTGTTGGCCTTCTTGGCCACCTGGGCACACTGCTGGTTCATATTCAGCCGACTGTCTACCAACACCCCCAGGTCCTTTTCTGCCAGGCAGCTTTCCAGCCACTCTTCCCCAAGCCTGTAGCACTGCATGGGGTTGCTGTGACACACGTGCAGGACCCAGCACTTGGCCTTGTTGAACCTCATACCATTGGCCTGGGCCCATCGATCCAGCCTGTCCAAATCCATCTGTAGGGCCATCCTACCCTCAAGCAGGTTGATGCTCCTGCCCAACTTGGTGTTGTCTGCAAACTTATTGAGGGTGCACTCGATCCCCTCATCCAGGTTGTTGATACAAATACTAGGACATCCTTCATTATTACCATTACTACAATAGTCATCATGACTTTTTGTAAACTGAGTTGTCAATTTGAGCACAGAGATAGAACTATTCTGTCATCTTCTCAATTCAGTGCAGGGAAGTGAGATTAAAACTACCACTGCTGTGGTTAGTCAATAAGGAAGTTCAGCTCCTTGGGCTGTCAATCTGTCAATGGGAAGTTTCATTAGCAGTGAAATAAACAATCGCTTTGTTTGATTTCAATGAAGTAGTTCAGGGCATAAAAAGACTAAACGAAGGAGGAAATAGTCAAGAAGCTCATCCATTATCCAGTGGTTTTTATTCCTCAATACACTCATATCTGCCATGACCAAATGATAAATATCTTTCCAAACTGTGTAAATGTGTACAGCAAGAAAGTGGCCACACAGGAAGAAATATCACCTCTTCCCCTCTCACCTCTCTCCAACAGTTTAATCAATAAGTGAGTAAAGAGCAATTTGTCTTTCACAAAATAAACTGATCAGTGAATATCAATTTCACCATTAAATTAGAAAAGAAATTCCACCTGTCTTTACCAACTGTTACAATAATGATGGGAAGCTGAAATTAAGGAAAACAAAATTGTTACCTTTTTCATACACACACCTACAATTTTTTAATTTAATAGAGATGTAGATGCTGGCTTATGGGAAGTATATGCACCACCTGCAGTCTTCAAATCGAATCTGAAGTGGTGACTAAGAAAGCATGGATAAAATACTTGGGGAATAGTACCAGGTAATAACAGATATACACGGATGAACTCTTTGTTGCGTGCCTAATCATTCTAAGTGTCTGAGAAGTCTGCATCATGTAATGCAAAATACATGTAGTAGTATGATGACTAATAATATAGTGCATGAACTGTAAATGCAATGGACCTTGCTGCCCTTACACCTCAGAAATCAAATTAATCTGTAAAGGAATGTTACAGTAAAATCTACACTGAGTATGTTCTAAGATATGTGGTTAAACTGGCTAAAACAACTTTCACCGTTCTCCTCTGTTCATATGCTCTATGAAGGTTGTTGAATACTATGCAAGTCAACACGCTTCCTAAGGTAACGCTACTACCTGTAAAACAATCTATTATTTATTTTGAACCTATTACTTTTCAAACTATTTACAATACTTGACCAACTGATGCTTTGTGTATTATCTATTCAATAATTGCAAAGCAAAAGCACTGAATGGGCTCCCCACTTCAAGAAAGACGAGGAACTACTGGAGAGAGTCCAGCAGAGGCCTACAAAGTTGATCAAGGGAATTGAGCACCTCTCTTCTGACGAAGGCTAAGAGACCTGGGTCTCTTTAGCCTGGAGAAGAGAAGACTGAGAGGGGATCTCATCAATGCTTATAAATATCTAAAGGGTGAGTGTCAAGAGGATGGGGCCAGACTCTTCTCAGTGGTGCCCAGTGGCAGGACAAGGGGCAACAGGCACAAACTGGAACACAGGAAATTCCATCTCAACATGAGGAAAAACTTTACTTTGAGGGTGGCAGAGCACTGGAACAGGCTGCCCAGAGAGGTGGTGGAGTCTCCAACTCTGGAGATATTCAAAACCCGCCTGGACGCCATCCTGTGCAACCTGCTCTAGGTGACCCTGCTTTGGCAGATGACCTCTAAAGGTCCCTTCCAACCCCTACCATTCTGTGATTCTGTGAATGAATAAATGCTAGAGTTCACTCCCAATAGCCATTGCTAATATCTAAAAGGAACGATATATTGCTAGCATTTGTCCCTTAGTTCAGCAGGAATGTGAATATTGTTGAGCACTGGAAGTTGTTTAAGCAGTAGAATACTACTCCAAGTCTCACATTTCAGTAATTCATAGAATCACAGAATGGTTTAGGTTGTAAGGGACCTTAAAGATCATCAAGTTCCAACCCCCTTGCCATGGGCAAGGACACCTCCCACTAGATCAGATTGCTCAAAGCCCCATCCAACCTGGCCTTGAACACTTCCAGGGATGAGGCCTCCACAGCTTCTCTGGCCAAGNACTTCATGAGGTTGGCACGGGCCCACCTCTCAAGCCTGTCTATGTCCCTCTGGATGGCGTCCCTTCCCTCCGGCATGTCAACCGTACCACACAGCTTGGTGTCATTGGCACACTGAGTCCCAACATCCATGTCACCAACAAAAATGTTAAATAATACCGGTCCCAGTACTGACCCCTGAGGAACACCCACTTGTCACTGCCTGCCACTTGGACATGTTCTACTAACGAAAGAAAGTATCAAGAACTTCTGCAAAAGGCATGTAGCATACCATTGCAAAGGCATCTATAGCGATCCAGATTGGAACACCATTGTGCATCAAGGTGTTAGTGATCCACATAACAGTTAACCTGTGTAGGCGTGTACTGTGCTGTGCCAGGTAGCACGTAGAGCTTGGCTTTGTGGTCTGTGTTGTGTTGTGTTGTGTCCACCCCTTGACCACTGGATAAACTTTGCTGGCTAATTTTAACAGAGGAGTCTCTGTACATGTGACAGCACCAGCTGTGTGTCCTTGCCTTTATCTAAGACTGCAGCAACAAGTTCTCATGTGAACGTCCCTTCTATTTAAAAGTAGAAATGAAGAATTGAGTTGTTTTCTTGTAAGAAAATCCTGTAAGAGCTCGAATAACCAGAATGGAGTAATCCTTCCATATACAGGCTATGCATGGCATGCTAGCCCTGATGGGAGGCCCATTTGATGCTGCACAACTAGGGGTTCCCTGAAGGGGTATAAGACTATGAACTTTCTTCTTTATAGTGTTAATTCCAATATATGGCATTCCAGTGATATGGTACATACAGTTTGAGTGCCTTTCTTAGCAGGATCATAATGAAACAGCACCTCCTTGCAAAACACCATCTTAGTCCCATTTAAAAAAGTAAAAAATTACGATGGGTGCCCGAGTCTCACTGGTTGTGCCTATGCAGCAGAAGCTGTCTTCTTTGCACTGCGCATCCTGGACATGTCATTCCATGCTGGGATGACACAGAGGAAAGAAAGGAGCCAAAGGCTATGCCCCCATAGCATGGCACAAATAGAGATGATGTGCGAAGCAAAAAAGTTGGTGCAGAACCAACATAAACACTATATAAGTTTTGCCTGGTTTACTTCAGACTAGTTCTCATCTTGTGTCACAGACTGAATATCCAGTAGTATTTGTATCACATGGGATACACTCTGAGTTTATCCTCTAAGTTAGTTTCATCCAAAAAAATCCAGTTTGGTGTACAGGATCATTAGACATTGCAAGCCAATGAAAGCATGGTAACTGGGTATGTCTAGGAGATTTACTTCAAAAATCTACTCTCAATCTGAACTAAAACTCACCCTGGAGTAAGCTCCATTTCAGCTACACAGCTGGGGGATCTGCCCTTCAGAAACACTGCAGAGCACACCAGCTAGGAACAGGCTTGTCTTTCATCCATGCAATTCTAACCACTGAAAGTTTGTAACACAAAGTTAAGCTACTTTGAAGATGTTGTTTTGTCAGTGGAGAGAAGTCCACTACTTAGAAGTTAAGACTTCAGATGGGTTGAATGGCTTTCAGGGGGAATCTCTCCATCTACTTGTTTTCATTGGCTATAAAGGAAACAGTGCAAGTAGGCTTAAGAACTTAAGGTTCTCTGTCAGGTAAACAAGGAACTATCTGGACCAAACTGCTTTCCTCATATTTGAAAATACTATCTAACAGTCTAAATAATTCAGGTACTTTTGAAAATTCAATTCCATGCGTTGTTTGGTTTTTTTTTAAACTATGCTATCTTCTTCAATCTGATATGCTATGAATCCCTGGTATTTCAGAGGCAGCTGTATTCCTTTACTGAAAAGGTAGTTGAACAGTGAACAGTTTCACATTAATTTCTCATAGAACTGAAGAAGAAATGGTTTTAAGAGGTTTTTTGGTATGTGGATCTGGTAGAGCTTGTGTAATTTTAATAATTATAACCATAGCAATAAATACTTATTCCCTCTAGATTTACGTATTCCTGAGCACTGAAACAATTAAAACTACTGGTTTTTAAAGAGCAGGCATAAAACTGAAGTGTATCAGATATATAACTGGTAATTTTCATCATGTCCTACTCAAAGTATACCATAAACAGAAGGCTCCACAGCAACAGCTTGATTTCTCCTTAGTTTTTACCATTTTCAAAAGCTAGACCTGTACTTTTCGAATATATTCTTGATGCACGTGTTAAAAAAACTATTTGTATTTTCTTATTCTGAAGATGGGCTGATACATCTTTTTCTGTTTTCAAAATTTCTGAATTAGGAAGCAGAAGGATTAACCCTTTTACACAGAAAACACGAAGTACAATAGAAATAAGTAAGTAAGATCTGCAAATGCAAGGATGCTGAACCCCTTCGGCTTGTTCTTAAAGCTGGAAATAGAAGTGGGTATTGACCTCAAACCAGAGAAAAAGGATTTGGAAGGTGCATTGCTGGAAAGAGAGGTAAAAAGAATACATTTCTGCTACTCTAATAGTGGGTAAGTGTGCCTTTTGTGTGTTTGATGCATACAGAAAAAATTCAGAGGGCTTAGGTAGTTTTCATTCCCTTCCCGTTTAATTGCTTCAGTCTTTCTATCCTTGTCCTTTTTCTCATTTTTTAGGATGTATTTTCTCTATTCTGTATACTTTTGCTCCCATAATCCTCTGCTTACAGTCTTCCTTTTAGTAACAATAACCAAAATTTATTCCTAATATTCTGTGTATTCAGGGACATGACACAAGGAAAAAAATGTTTTAGAGGTAAAAAACCACAAAGTTGTATTTGCTTGTTTTCCAGATACTTCTTCCTTAATCCTCTATTTGAAGCAATAAGTTCACACAATCACAAGGTAATACTCAGCTCAGTAAGACAGCAAGCTATATTTCAGCTTTTACTTTAAGCTCTAGTTCAGCTGCAATGCACACATTTCTGTTTTAAGAAACAGAATTTTATGTCCTACAAAGGGTATTTCAACTTACAACTCACAATTTTTTAATGCAGCTTTTTTTCTTTTTCCATTTTCCTAAATTAACATACAAGATACATCTTATGTCAGACTGGATGCAACTTTCAGACTACTGGACCACAGAGATCAGGTACATCCAGTCCCTTTTCAGATCAATCAAGCTATCTCAAGAAGGATTTTGCAGCAAATCTTCATATCTACAAAGCCAGACGAAATTGAATTGTTTTCTGTTTTAAAAATCACCAGTAAAACTGTCACTAGAGAGCAGTCTCATTAGAAGGAATGTTTGTGCTTAAAAAAGTAAAAACACTGAATACTTTGAATACTTTTAATTAAGGAAGACAACAAAACAAGTAAAACTGAGCATTATTACTGTCCCTCAGTCATATGGCTTGGAATCAGAAAATAAAATATGGTTTGGTATCAATGGTCTTGTTCATGGACCATGACCACGTAGAAAACAGTTGGTAAAGTGCCTTCCCATCAGTCTTACCTCCTGAAACTCCTATTTGAGGTGCACCAGGAAATAATTAAAAATTACCCCAAAAAGTTTTTCATGCTTTGTATTTTTTTTTACTTCTCCTTTACAGTTTTGGCTATTATCTAGGGTGCTAGGAAATACTACTTACTATGTTCAAGCTTTTTAAAAGAAATAATAAAAAGCTTAAAAAATACCGAATCATCCCTTAAAAAATAAGAACTTCCTTTTCCTAAATTCCCCAAGTTATATCAGAAGGGTGTCATAGTCATGGAAATTTTGGAATGCAGCTTAGCAAGTTAGCACACAATGTAGGGTAAAGAAAAAGAAAACTCTGACTAAATTTGTGTTCAGTGTGCAAAACAATTTTCTGAGTAGCAGCATTAACTTCTTGAATTACTGCAAACTCCCATATAGGGTGTCTATGCATTCTGGCATGTGAAGCTGCTCTTTTGAGTATTATCATCTATGAAGTAAACCTGCTTTAGACTTCCTTCTGTTCCTGACAAAACGCAAAGGGAAAAGGACATACATTCCTATCTTACATTCCTATCTTACCATCCCTTGTCACTAACATCAAGAGCTGCATTCTTTGCCTATGTGGCCTTCATCCCACACTGGAACAACAACAATCAGTACAACAGCAACAAGGTAACTCAAGATTCCATGCAGCAATCTGGGGGAAAATACATAATTTGCGTCCTTTTTAAAAGGCAACGCCTCCAAAGATTGAGTCCGCCAGAGAGAAAAAACTTCATTTGTGAAAACATGGCATCAGTAAATCAATGCTATGGTGAACAGTAAGTAAAGAATCTACCTCTAGTATCGTGGATGGTACTTATTCGCTTTGGTAGAGGAAAAAGAAGTGTTATTTCATTCTTTTAAGAATCAGAGGGAATCAGTTGTCATGCTGCATCTAAGAAGCTGATGTTACATAAAGTCAATCTGTTAGAGCTCAGACATTGAATAAATCAGCTATCTGGAAGACTCTCTCTCTTTGAAGGATTCCTGAACAAAAGGCTTCCATCTCCCTAGTCACCTGTTTGCTTGTGCTTTTCCATCTCAATTTAATGCTAGTCTTTGATGACAAATCTGGTGGTACTGGGTTTATGGCTGCACATATGGAAACTGGTACCCTCAGCACTATTTCCTCTTGGAAATCTCTTCCTCTCTACTAGATTGCAGTCTAAAGGGCCTAGCTGATATGGAAATTAGCTCAATGCCTTTTTCCAGTTTAGTACTGCTCTGATATTTTCTGAGAGTTACAGCTAACTCTCACTGTGTTTTAGTACATTGATTTTGAGACAAGTCCTCCTTGGCCTGAGAAATCTGAAAGGAAGAAGAGTGCTGCACTTAAAAAATTAAAGCTATCACCTGCAAGCAGGTAACAGCCCCTCCAGGAGAGACATTTGTTAAATTTGGAAAGTTTAGCAATGCAACAGTAGTTCTGTCAATTGACCTCAAAACTCTTCACCTGGTATATGGAGATGGCACTGATTACAGAAAAGAAAAATGAACTCTTCAGGTAGAGTGCTAACAGTGGAAAGTACTTTTGCTCTAGGGGAGTGAAGGAGATCTTTCCTGGTCTGCTCTTTCTACGACAGGCAACAAAAGAAGACCAAGTAAAGGTAATTACAATTGTTAATCTTTATTAGCAATCATTAGTACAGCAACATGAAGCTGTAGATGGCATGCTGCAACTCTGAAATTTTATGAAGAGTGAGCAATATGACTCTAACCCTGAAGATAAATTACTGAGACATTTAGAAAATTTGATGTGAAAAATAATTGAATGTAATCCACACCAATTCAGAAGTCTATGCAAATGACCTCTGCATAATGATTTGAATGATTTGAACAGATGAGACAAAGAAATATTTCTCTCCCTCACATTTCCGACTGTTTCTGAACTCTGCAAATACTTTTGTCATTTAAGCAAGATGTCTTTATCAGCTTTTCTTCCTGATGTTCTATGCCTATTTTTAAAGCTACTTTCAGGATTGTCACTTGATTTTTACCTTGGGTCTACTCAAGCTCCAAGGAGGTATATCACAGAAGAAACTGTATGTCTTCGGCTCAGTCTGACATCAAAACACTATCAAATCCAGGAATGGAAGCAATGGTATAAAAAAGCATGTCTTTGAACAAATGGATTAATGTTATATGTTAAATAATCTTCTTCCCCCCTTTTTTTTTTTGCATGCCAAATATGGAACACATCAAGTACTTTATGCCTAGAACCAATTAGCTGCCTGTAAACAACTTATAACCAAGGATAGCTGTGGTATTTAGTATAGCAGAATACATCAGATCATCAGGACATCACTTATATAGTACCAACATCTATACATTTTAAAAGCACTATTCAAGCATTTTCAACACTCAGCAGTACTCAATTATGCATCAAAATTTATCTGGTGAATCGTTTAGCATCTGAACAACTGTCACAATGGTAATTTCAACATTATAAACTCAGATTTCAAAGAAGCCTATGTGAAATAAAACATTTGGAAAGGCTATGGAGTTTGACATCATCAATACTGGTAGTCTAGAAAATATTTTAGAAAAAGATTAAGAAGCAAGGATGCCTCTGTTCTCGCATTTGTTATTAGACCAACAGAAAAAAAAAAAAACCAAAAAAGGTTTTGCACAAACTGACCTTCATTAATGATTTAAGGTAATATGCCAAACTATAACCTTTTACCATTCACCTAACCATGTATGAGGATTGTAACTTACAACAAATCACTGAGGCAGCAGCATTTCATCTTGCCACAACTAAATTTACCAAAGATCACCTAGCACAGGCCTTGCTTAACTTTGCCTAAGAAGAATTATTTAAGTAAACACATGAAATATTTTATAAACGAGTGACACAACTTACAAGCATATAAACAATAGGAAAAGAGCAAAAGTAAGCATTTTTAAGTTCAACTCGGACAGTATTTCTCAAGTTAAAAAAAAAAAAAAATATATATGCTGCTCAAATACTGCAGTCACAAGATGAAGTAGATATTTCCCTACTACAGATTCTATTACAAAACACAATTGAACTTGTCATGTCCTGGCAACCAGCATTTCAAAAATAGCTTTGTCTTTAAAAAGATTATTGTCTTGATATAAAGCTATAAAAGCAAACAACAAAAATTATTTTCAATTGGTCTCCAACAGTCAGTTATGTCTTTATCTGGCTTTGATATCTACTGTAATATAAACAATCCAACTTTCTACTATGGCTGTCTCACTGAGTTATTTCAATAGAGTAAACCTATGAAAATTTTATGACTAACCATTCCACATAGGGAATGAACAAGCCTAAGAGACATACATAACAATACTTAAGGATGCTCATAGAGAGGTGTGACTTTTGTATTTGTGCTCTCTTTTTTGCTACTTGTGACCTTCAAAGATAAAGGCTTCCTATTATAACTATGATTGATTTTTTTTTCACACATCCAAACTGGCATTTGGTGGAAGCAAGTATGATAATTACAGATCCTGCATTAGTCTGCTTGCTATTGCTGAAGAGCAAGAACTACTTTACAGAGGACCTCTAATAGTATACTACCTGTAATTACAGTCTAAATAAACTTTCCTATAATACTTCTATTGATCTAACAGAATGTCACAGTTTAAATCCCAGACAAACCCAAAAAGACTATTAACTAAAATTCGATTACCCATAGAAACTAGAGGTGGGGAAGATGATGTTGATTTTCTAATTATGTATTATGTACAGTTTACTTAGAACCATTTAACATAATTTGTACATGTGTACATATATTTCATATTGCACTATCATATGTAAGCAATCATTTCACAGATGCAACTGCTTTAGCTGAATAATTCATACTTTTTCAAACATATATTTTCTAAACATACAATTACACCCTTCTCCAAAAACAATTTTGTAGTTGCTAGCACAATCTTCTTTTTGTTAAAATAGATTTTTTTAAAAGAAAAGTCTTACATTAATTTCTTTTGTCATGTCTTAAATGTAAAAACAAACAAAAAAACCCAAAACAAAACTCTGTTTTTACTCCATTAGCTATAGGCTATATACTGCCAGTTTCACATATGCTAGATTTTACTCTATTCTGTTAATAGTCTTGCAGAATTCTTTTTCACATGTTATCTTCATCACCCCAGTGACCTAACAATGGTAATATAATCTACTCATCTAAGATATCTGAGCACCACTGATGGAAATCAATGCCGCCTGGGCTAGATACTGTTTCACTGCTGAACTGCTTGACATAACTAAAATGTATTCACCTACACTACAACTTAATACATAGTCAGACTTCATTTTCTCCCTCTTATCTCCCAAAACAGAGAAAATGCTGCCTGCAAAATAGTCTTGTATGTTGTTAGTAATAAGGAAATTGTGACTGCTATTCTCTAAAAATCTTTCTTTACCTCAAAAGAAAATGCCTCATAATTGAAGATGAAACCTTGCTCTTGTTTTGGTTGGAAAGTTATTTCAGTACAAAATAAACAGAGGTAACACCTTGGCATTAAAACTGACATAATTAATTTACAAAAATGTTGATTCTTAACTACTTTAGGATTTCTTTAAGAAGGTAGGTAAAAGGAACAATACCTATGAAACCAATGAAATCTGTTCTAACAAGTGCAACATGTAGGTTTTACTAATGACCTTTCAAATCACACGACAAAAATACATATTTTATAGTAAAGAAAATGGTGATCTACATCCTATACTTTTATGTTGAACCATTCTCCATGGTTCAACAGGATATAGTCAGCTGCAATGCCCATAATCCTTTCTAAATTTTGTTCCTGTGTGCATGTATTAGACACTGCTGATGCATGAAACATTTAATCTGCAGCTAACAATGACAGATGGTTTTCCCACTCATTTCTAATGAGCCATTTTTAAAGTGTCAGCACTATTTTTTGTTTGTTTGTTTAAATTTCCTATTTTACTAAGATTTCCCGAATAAAAAAAAGTGAATGTGCTTTTAGGGAACTGTTAAATGAAGGGCAAAAGAAAAGCAAAATTGAGTCTGTTATGAATCATCTGCAACAGAAGCATTATAACAGAACTGGATTAGAAATAATGAGGTAGTGAAGTCTGTCTTACAAACCTTTTCAGCCATTCTTCTGTTCATTGCCTATCTTATTTCTATCCATTGTAGTTTTAATTCTCAATCTTCCCCCCAAAAGCATACTTAGTGGTGGCAGCATTTTTGTTATTGCCCAGAACTGTAGCTACAGAAGACAACCCATTGAATTTCGATTTTAATATCCTTGCCATGTAACATGATGGGGGGATGACTTCCATCAAAGATCTGTCAGGCAGATAAATACCAAGTATTAAAAGTTATGTACTCACTTTAAAGTAACTATAAATAGGTTATGGCAAAATAATTAAAAAAAAAAAATCAAAGAAACAATGCTACCTGTTGTCATTTGCATTGAAGGCAATAGGACTTTTTTTTTATTCTATCATTTTTATTTATTAGACTAAATTTCATTATAAGCACCCAGCTTTCTATCTCTCTTGCACTTCTCCTTAAGGTTTATCCACTTTTTCATCCAGCACTTCAGCTCATATACCTGCCTTCTAATGCAGCACCATCTTGTCTTCAAACCTGAACAACAGGAATATTCTGAGATTGTCCAAATTGTTTCTCCAAACCTCTGCTTCCTTCAGCTCAATGCCTTTGAAGCAAATTCACAACTGATTTGTTGAACAGTTCCTTTTTTAAAAAAGAAGTCCATGCAGTTTTCTAACACAGTTTTGGCAAACTCTGGCAGAGTCAATTCTTCCACCTCTGCAAAATTATTTGACTACTACTATTTTTAATCTTTCTTCATCCTTAGATGCAAATCATTTGTATGTCTTCTACATGCACCACAGTACTGAATTCACCTGTTCATACACACTTCAGGCTGCTCAGTGTGTACTTCTACAGTTTTAAAACTGGTCCTTGCAGATGACTGACAGATTTCTCCTTTGACCCTCATTCCTGGTGTTCTTCCAATTGTACATCCACTGTTCTGCACATTTTCTCTTTAGCAATGACCTTGAAGTCAAGGAGCTCAGGTTTGAGGAAAGACAAGAGGTACCTCAGTGTGCTCTGAGAATTTACCCTAAGGCTTTTCCTCAAAAGTGAAAGTCTGCTCATTCTCCACACCCTGTGAGTGCAGGGATAAGAATCGGTACAACTCAGTATTTCTTCTCCAAATCTTTTACAAATGATGCCAACCTATGCTCACAGAAACTGGGATGTCCATCCCACCCCTTCTCATCATCTGTGGGAGAAAAAATGAAAGGAAGTTTGCATCCCTGGTTTTTTTCTGCGTTCTCACTTCAGCCACCAGAGGAGAAAAGCAACAGAAGCACAGTTCAAGCTTTCTTTCTTCTTTAGCCCTTTCTTTCACTTTTGTCTTTTAAATGTTTCCATACAAATCTCATCACTAGAAATTGTTGAATTAGTACCACTTGTATGTATGTAGTCCATTATTTTTTTATTACTCCTAACTATAATAATTACATGTATAATAAACATCTTAGTTTATGGGCATATATGAAACTTACTATTTAAAAATGTCAGAATCCCAAAAAGCATACTAGAACTGAAAAACTGCAAATATAAAATTGCATGGATTTTACATACATTAAGCATAAGAGTAGACTGAATTTAAGAGATTTGAAGTGCAGAGCAACTGGCATATGTTTATGTATACTTTTGCTGCATTTTACTGTCAAAATCACCTACTTATGCCCAAACTTTGAAGGATCTATGCATAAAAACAGACAAAAAATCTGGATGATTACAGCAAGAAACAAAAATGCATAAAATCATTGAGGTTGGATGGGAACCCTGGAGATCATCTAGTTCAACCCTGCTGCTCACAGCAGGGTCAACTACAGCAGGCTGCTCAGGACCTCGTCCAGTTGCGTTTTGGCCATCTCCAAGGATGGATACTCCACAACCTTTCTGGGCCACCAGCATTCAACCACCCTAACACTAAAAAAAGGTTCTTACTATATTTAAATGGACTTTCCTGTATTTCAGTTTGTGCCTGTTGCTTCTTGTCCTTTGACTGGGCACCACTGAGAAGAGTCTGGTTCTGTCTTCTTTACCTGTGTCCTCTCCCCTGTTCCTCTCCTCCCCCAGTATGACAGATATTGATCCTGCTAAGCCTTCTCTTCTCTAGGCTAAACAGTCCCAGCGGCTTCTGCATTTCCTCATATGGAGGTGTTCCAGTCCCTGAATCACCTTAGTGGCCTTTTGCTGGACTCTCACCAGTTTATCCATGTCTCTCTCGTACTGGAGAGCCCAGAAGATGGGTACACCACCACTGACTGACCATCAGCTAGTCTTTGTGTCTGGCAGTTCAGCTAGTTTTGTCTACGAGGATGTTATGGTAGATGGTGTCTAGAATCTTGCTAAAGTCAAGATAAACACCATCCACAGCTCTCCCCTTATCTGTCAAGCCAGTCATCGCATTGAATGCTATCATCAGGCATGCCTTCTCCTTTGTAAATCCATGCTCTCCATCACCTTATTTTCCATCACGTTTGTGGAACTGGTTTCAAGGATTATTTGCTTCATCACCTTCCCAAGGGTCAGGGTAAGGCTGGTCCATGGTTTCCCAGATTCTCCTTCCTGCCTTTCTTGAAGATAGCAGTGACATTTTTGATTTCTGGCCTTTCTGCCTTTTTACATGCCATTCTCTGGTATATTTCCATTTTATGTTTTTCTTCCAATCCTTAGGAACCTCTCCCAGTCATCAAGACCTTTTAAAGATTATCAGGAGTGGCCTCGTAATGACATCAGCCAGCTCCCTCAGGACTTGTGATACATCCTATCAGGATCCTGCAGCAGGGCGTCTCCCAGTAGAATCACTCACCCTTTCCTCCCAGTGCTACCTCATGGCTCAGGTTCAGCTGATTCAGATACTCTGCTGGACAGAGCTTCCAGTCCCTCCTCTGCTACCAGGTCACTGAACCTACTCCGTAGCTGCAGAGCTGCAGATGGGACAGCAGCCCTCATCCTATTGTTGATGTCACAAGCTTCAAGCCTTCATGATCACTGGAGTCTCCATTTCCAGACCTTCTAAGCACAGCCTTTGCCTGGTCCTTCTTCACTATGGTTGGAAATTCAGGTTCTTGTATCTGTAGGATCTTGGAGCATATGACATTGTTCCTCTCATCATTCCTGAAGCTGCAGTCTCCTGACTGCCTCCTGAAGCTCATTTACTTGGCAGCACAGATCCTCCTCCAGTGCACAAGTACTTCCTGCAAGCAAGGACACTGTATCCTCTGGTCCCAGCCTCAGCAAGAGGCCCCAGACATCTCTGCCCCCCCCAGGCCTTTAGAAATACATGTCCCCTGAGAAGCTCAGTCTGGTTTGAGGTCTCTAATGTGCTGAGGTATTTGCTCCTGTGGATGGCCAGGCATAGTGCCCGGTAGTACCTCACTAAGTACACAGCGTCCTCAACAGAGCTGCTGGCCCCTTCTACACTACTGCCTTGTTGGCTGTGCTCTAGGCTTGGTAGTTGGCTTTGAACAACCTGGTCTAGTGGAAGGTGTCCCTGCCCAGGGCAGGGGGGTTGGAACTAGATGATCTTTAAGGTCACTTCCAACTCTAACCATTCTATGCTTCTATACACTCTTTCTAGCATTTGTTGAAAAGATGCTTGACTGTCCCTAATGAGGAGTCAGCTGGAAACAAAAAGCTCAAAGTCCCCATTGATCAAGAAAAGTTGACAACAAGGCTTGTGGGAAACTGCTACAGCTTGCTAGCTATCCCTTCCCAGGAGCAGCAGTCCTCTGATTACCCCAGCAGCAGCTCCCAGAAAACCTAGCATATCTCAAGCCAGAGCCCAGAAACTGCTGTGCAAACTGCTTCATCTGTTAGCTGTCTCTGTTAGCTGTGCTCATGTATTTGTACATTATTTACATCAAAAGTGTTTAACTGCCCTACAGCTATGATGAATTTGGGTAACTTTTACATCACATTTCATGCACTCTCAAAACTATGCCTCAGGTACCTCATTATTTCAGAAACTGTTTTGTACTCCCTCCATTTAATCTGAGAGTTCATCAAATGATCATTTCATGTCTCTTTGGGTGTCTGTAACCAAAAGATATTATAAAACATTTATTTAAAATACATCACCTAATGATTAAATACACCAGGAGGAGCAATTGTACTGTTCAGGAAGGAAAAGTTGATGAACTGGTTTGGGAGGGTGTGTGTGGGGGGAGGTATTTTCCAGGTACTTACTATGTGTTGGTTTAAATTTCATGTTTCATTGGGATTTTGAATAAAAATGCTACTGTCCTTTCAGAAAACTGTTGAAAAATGGTCAAAATATGCCTTAAGGGGTGCAAAATGTCCATGACTTTTTAGTAGATGCTACTGAGATAGCA
Organism: Burhinus bistriatus; assembly: GCA_013397275.1. Lineage (NCBI taxonomy): Eukaryota > Metazoa > Chordata > Aves > Charadriiformes > Burhinidae > Burhinus > Burhinus bistriatus. The sequence goes on along the minus strand of VYXH01005892.1, from coordinate 6,909 downwards.
CAGCTATATTTTGCTGTTTGCCTAAGGCAACGAAAACCCCAGAGCTGATTTCACATGCTGCAATATAACAAGCAGCACACTACACATTTCCAGTTGTTAGCAATATTACCAGAGATGAGACTATAAAAGACTTGCTATCTTTTGAGGAAACACTTGTTTGCGCTTTCACAAATTTCTTTAGCTAATTCATTATTAAATCTCCTGACTGTACACATAAACCTTCTGAAGATGGTTTTGAGTAAGAGGTGCATACATAACTTGGTACTAGGATAAAAAAAATTTACAAGTCAGAACTAAAGGTAAGTCAGAAGCGCAAAAGACAAACATTTTGGGAAACGTCTCTGCAGCAAGACAGGAAGAGCTGGCCAAAGAACCCTGAAGAAATGCCAGCTAAGAAGCCAGATGCTGCTTGCAAAAAAAATGTTCCAGAGTTTGGCATCTGGGACCATTAAATGCCAAGCTGATCCCCATCTGTGGGAAAAGCTGTTTACTGCTTCTGGGGGAGAAAAAGTAAGAAAGAGTATAGCAGTAGTTTAATGAAGTGCCAGTAAAAACAGAAGGCAGACTAAACTCAGCATTCAAATTACAATCACAATTTACTTTTGAATTCCATGATAGTTTTAAATCCATTCATTTAGAAATAAGTATGTCTTAAAAATATACTGCATAAATATCACAGAATCACACGGGTTGGAAGGGACCTCTGGAGATCATCTAGTCCAAACCCCCTCCTGGACCATGAACTGCAACTATAGTACCGTTACAGAAAAGCGGCATGCTGCTTCCTTCTCCCCACCCACCACCCCCACCCCCGCTTTCTGGAGAGGATTTATTTGGAAAAGCAAAGTTAAAATCAGCCTCTGCATTTTCTCAGAATTATGAAAGAATTTTTCTGTGCTAAGTTGTATAAGCAAGTGATTCTTAAATTAGGGATAGGTAAATAGCTGAAAGATCCATAAGTAAAAGCAGGCGTAGGTTTTTTTCAGCGGTGCCCAGTGATAGAACAAGAGGTAATGGGCACAAACTTGACCACGGGAAGTTCCATCTGAACATGAGGAAGAACTTCTTTCCTTTGAGGGTGGCAGAGCACTGGAAGAGGCTGCCCAGAGAGGTGGTGGAGTCTCCGACTCTGGAGACATTCCAAATGTGCCTGGACGCCATCCTGTGCAACCTGCTCTAGGTGAACCTGCTCTGGCAGGGGGGTTGGACTGGATGATCTTCAGAGGTCCCTTCCAACCTCTGTGATTCACCAACTTTTGTCTTTGCAGAAGTTAGTGGAAAGAGGTGTTTCAGCACCAGAATAACCTCTGAAAAGAAAAAGCTAGCTCCTAGAACTAGAGGCATACAAGTAGCATTAAAAAACTATCTACAATTTTTTTACTGACTACCCATGTGAGACCCAGTCACAACATTAGACAAAACTCAGATCTGTGTCTTATGTAGCCAAAGAGGACCACTGCACCAAAAAAGGGTGCTTAGAAGCAGGCTAAAGGAACTGTACCTGATATTTGTTCCAGATGTAAGCACACTAAGTGTACTGGAGAAAATGAATAAGCATTTCATAATACTGTAACACCACTTTAAGCATTTTGTAACACGACTAGGCTTAAATATAGAAATAATATGCATAACTGTGAAGGGGCAAATGGAGACCTGTGATAGAGTTGCACAAACAGAGTGTAAGAAAACACATGCCAGAAGTAAACTCTAAAGGATAAGAATGAGCAGGCAGGGAAGATGTCTGTCTCAGCAAAAATAAGTGAAACAAGAAGGGGCCCTGATTTCAAAAGTAAGATGTCAAGGGCAGATAAGATCACACCCTTCTTTTGGAAAGGAGGCAGGAAGCATAAAACATTGATAAGTGAGCAAAGACAGGGAAAAAAAGACAACAAGCCACTGTGGTTCCTGCTTCCCTCACTGAAGAACACTACGGACTGAATACCTTGACCTCAGCAACTAAGAACCATCAATAGATATAGCCAGCAGTGCTAACTAAACAGCATCAGTTCCATAGCACTGCATGATTATATAAATGATAAATAAATATACAAATATAAATAAATACATAAATACAATAGTGTTAGTTTGTGAAGTTTCTAATGGTAAGGACTAATGGTGTTGTACATGCAATGACAATGATTAACAGTGATTAAGAATTAACCTTTGGCAACATGTAATGTTAATGAATATCAGCAATTCAGTAAAGAGTCATTCCAAAGTTTGGAACTTGCATAGGTTGTCAGTCTTCAGAGATACTCCCACCACAGAAATCACTAATTGCTAACTAATGTATGCATGTATATATTCACTTGCAACAAACTTATCTTTAATTATGTTACAATGAAAGGAATTTATATTTTATAGTAAAATCATAGGGAGTAGCGATTCTGGTGCTCTGGTGCTAAGGACTGGCACTGTTAAATTCACTAAGATAAATCAACAGTATGAGTCCCAATCAGTGAACCAAGATAGTGCAACGTGACTATTCTGTATTTTTTTAAAGTTTTATGAAAAGGAAAATATTAAAAAAAAAAAGTAACAAAGAGAAAAAAGGATAAACTACAGGTATAAAAATAGAACTGGACTTCAGTTTACATAGAGATTATAAAATGGTACCTTAGTGGATGGGTTCAACTGCTGACAAACTTCTCTCTAATGAAGCAAACACTAAAACTGTTATAAAGAATATGAGCTCAATAGATGGCATAAGGAAATATACTTAAGTAAGTCTGATTTCCTGTTTAGTATGAAGTCGTCCACTGGTATGTTATAAAAAGAAAAGCAGCAACAACACACTTAGCATCTTTATTCTTTATAAGAACATCAACAATGAATACTGACAAAATGGCAAATAGCATGAATCTGTGGGATTCAATGTGGATATACAAAAAAATTTGAGTAGTTTGGAAAGACACTTGGTTAATTCTCCAAGTTTTAATGTCATAATGATTACAGCCTCCTTCCAACTTATGCTATACCATTAGAAACACCAGTTCATCCATAAAACTATGTTGCCTATTATTTTGCAAGAAGAGTCAAAGAGATTTTCACTTCCAAGTTTCCCTGTAAGCTGGTAAGAGCGAAGGAGACACAAGGGCTTTAATTAGGGCTTGATGATATTAGGGCGAAACCTCAGAAGTATCAGGAGAGAGGATACAACAGGATAGAGGAGAAATAAGGAATCCAGCTGTTAAAACATGCATCTGTCTATAAATGTTCAGAGACATAATTTGAAAGATTATGCTACCGTGAGAATTAGAGTGAGGTTCTCAGGGTACTGGAAATGTATGCATGAAAGTATTCTAAATTCATTTCTTTGCTGTGCCATGTGCCAAAGTAAAAAGTGAGAAAGGAGAAAAATAAATTTTTTAGTTTATCAGCTGAACAAAAATTAACTGGAATGAGACAGGAATTATGTAACAAATTATTCACATTTAACAATTCAAGCTTAACTATTGATTCAGAATCTTTCTTAGTCTAAATGTCTTATTCTGATTTTTTGAAATAAAAATATGCAACTGAGAATGCTCCCCCTGCCCCCCCGTTGGCATGTGATTTATTTTTCTATGACGGAATTCACAAAGAAAAGCATTCAGTTCTGGCATACTTGTTGATCCTTCAGATTTGGTATGAAGTTTTCACATCAAGGTTCAAACATTAATAGTGCCAGATAAATAAAAGAACTTAAAGAAATTTTTAATTAGTAGTTGTGGTATGTATTATTCTCATTATTATAGATTTATAACTTGGTACAAAAATATTTCCTTTTGCATTATACTATATTCTGGGTTTTTTCTATAAAAAAAATTTTCTTATGCTGTTCCACAATAAATGACCTAGTTTTTCAAGAACTGATGTTTTCAAATGGATTTGCAAGTACTTAAGGTAAACTAATGAGTGTTATCAAAGGCATAAAAGAAAGCTACGTTATCTTTTACACTAATTTAAGTTAGAAGTGATATCAAGTACCAGCAGTGGTGTGGTCAACTTCAAAAAAATACAGATAATTCTATCATTGCCAGCAACTAAACTTAAGCCAGGAAAACAAACAGTGCCAGAACATGGCCACAGGCAAGGAAACTGCATCATCTATCACTGTTGCAGCAGTTCCTGGCCTCACTTTGGTCCAGACCAACTAGTGCTTGTCCAAAACAATGCCTAGGCACAGCTCAAGAATGCCAATGATCTTTTCTATTGGGCAGTTAGAATCCAGTTATCCTGTTTTAAAGACTACATTTAATTTTAAAGATATGGCTGGTTGTCCTCAGGATCAGATACTAGTCACTGCCACTTTTAGTTACCATGAGATGAACACTGTCTTGTTACTGTAGTTTTGAAGAGAAAAGTATTAAAAAAGCTAATAGAAACAAACAGGTTTTTGATATTAAGTAATTGGGGGGAAAAAAGCAGATGTCAACATCTGGGCGTATAGACTAGGACAAGTCTAATGATTGAAATGAAATTGCTTTAGATGATACAATAAAAACATCAGTCTAGAATAATTTTCCTTGTGGTTACTAAGTCTTAGACTCCCAGTTTCAAGTACAGGTATTTCTGAAGAAGTTGTTTTTGTTTGGTTTATCACAACCCTTGTATATAATGGTTCAATGATATCTTTAATTTTCCTGCTCTGTTATGTCAACTAGGACAAATAGCTGTAAGGAAAAATATGTGCTGCTTCAAGTTCAAAACAATTCTCTTGTAAACATTTTCTGTAACAGTTCAGTATTTGCCAAATCCAGAAAAAATACTTTTTGAGCATTTTTTTATCATTAAACAATAGGAAATCCTTGGATGTCCTCATACGTAGTTGATCCAGCTATGAATAAAATCAGGAAAAGCCATGTTGACCTCTGCAATATATATAATGCTTCCAGAGGCTGAAAATATAAGTAAAATGCAAGGACAGATAATGATTCATGGTTGCAAAATATTCATGCACCTAAAATTGTCCTTGAGGATGGTGAAACTGTACATTTGCCTATATAATCCATTACATCATGTAAGAATTTCAATCGCCATAATGTAACAGCTAATCAGACATAAACAGTATGCAGTTATGAAATTATTTTTCAGTAGTAGACTGCAAAGAACTATGAATGTCACAAAAGTAAGAACTACAAAAAATAAAAAAATCTTTAACAAATTGTTTTATGACCAAACAGACTTTAAAAAGTGAAAAAAAGCAATAAAAGATGTTCTCAACCTCACTATTCTTTTTCTGTTATTGGACTGAAAAAAAATTGCACATCTAATACTATATGAAAATGCAGTTGAAGGATAATGCGAAATATTTCAGTTAAATTCTGAACAAAAATTAATGCAAAAAAATCATTTTATAATTTAACTAAGTTAAATTTATCTTTGACTATTTGGGGAATCATTTGTCTGTTTTCAACTGTGGTAGGTTTTCTTTCTTATTGTTGTCTATACTACCAGGAATATAATCACTGCACAACAACTAGGCTGTGTAGTCATTAGACTGTGCTCTTCATGCAGCTGTATCATAGAATGGTCAGAGTTAGAAGTGACCTTAAAGATCATCTAGTTCCAACTGCCCTGCCATGGCCAGGGACACCTTCCACTGGACTACATTGCTCAAAGCTCCATACAGCCTGGCCTTGAACACTTCCAGGGATAGGGCATCCACCACTTCCCTGGGTGACCTGTTCCAGTGCCTCACCACCCTCACAGTAAAGAATTTCTTCCTAATATCTAATCTAAATCTACCCTCTTGCAGTTTAAAACTGTTACCACTTGTCCTATCACTACACTCCCTGATAAAGAGTCCCTCCTCATCCTTCCTGCAGGCCCCCTTTACGAACTGGAAGGCCACTACAAGGTCTCCCTGGAGCCTTCTCTTCTCCAGGCTGAACAACCCCAACTCTCCCAGTCTGTTTTCATAAGACAGCCCTCTGATCATCTTTGTGGCCCTCCTCTGGACTTGCTCCAACAGTTCCATGTCCTTCTTATGTTTGGGTCTCCAGAGCTGGACGCAGTACTCCAGGTGGGGTCTCTAAGAGAAGAGTAGAGAGGCAGAATCACCTCCCTCGACCTGCTGGCAATCCGTTCTTTTGATGCAGCCCAGGATATGGTTGGCTTTCTGGGCTGCAAACGCACATTGCTGGCTCACGTTGAGCTTTTTTTCCGACAGTCCTTCTCCTCAGGGCTGCTCTCAGGCCATTCTCCACCCAGCCCCAATCCACATGTAGGACCTTGTACTTGGCCTTGTTGAACCTCATGAGGTTTGCATAGGCCCACTTCTCAAGCCTGTCCAGGTCCCTCTGGATGGCATCCCTTTCCTTCAGCATGTTGACTGCACCACATAGATTGGTGTAGTCAGCAAACTTGCTGAGAGTGCACTCAATCCAAAGATCCATGTTGCCAGCAAAGATCTTTGTCCCAGTACTGACCACTGAGGAACACCACTCCTCACTGCTCGCCACTTGGAAGATTGAGCTGTTGCCCGCAACTCTTTTGAGTGCGACCATCCAGCCAAATCCTTATCCACTGAGTGCTCCATCTGTCAGATCTGTGTCTCTCCAATCTAGAGACAAGGATGTAATGCGGGACAGTGCCAAATGGCAGGGGAGCTGGAACTGGGTGATAGTTAAGGTCCCTTCCAACCTATACCATTCTATGATTCTATGATTACTGGCATTGGCATCCTATTGGTTGCAGTGGGATGGATTGAGGCTCCCCTTCCCCTGCAACTCTAATTTAAAGCCCTCTTCACGAGCTTGGCAAGCCTCTGACTGGAGATACTCTTCCCCTTCTCTGACAAGTGGACCCCATCAGGCCAAACTAGACCAGGTTTCACAAAGCTAGTCCCATAGTCTAGGGAGCCAAACCCCTGGATGTGGCACAGGGAGCAGATTGGACTATTTTACTCAGCTCCAGCACCTCTCC
>VYXH01005889.1:599-35563 GCA_013397275.1 Burhinus bistriatus | reverse complement strand
GCCAAGTTGGATGAGGCTTTGAGTCTAGTGGGAGGCCTGGTCTAGTGGAAGGTGTCCCTGCCTGGGGCAGTTTTGTTGGAACTAGATGATCTTTAAGGTCCCTTCCAACCCAAACCATTCTATGATTCTGTGATATATCTCAAAAACTAAAAAATACAGAAATATTAGGATTTCCTAGGTAAACTTTCTCACTGTTTGCACCCAGCCTTACTTAATAAAATACAAACGAAAAACCTGGCCTTACCAAGTTATTCATAACTTTCTCATCAAAGTGACCAGAATTCCCTCTGAAAATCAAAGATTGTTAAGAATAAAATTATTCTAGTGACCTATGGGGGAGATTAAGAGGGTCTTAATTTTATTTTTGCATTGAATTTAATCTGAATCTTGAATTTTCACTTTTGAGGTGAGGATTCAGAAAACTTTTGATACTTCCAGCTGCAGAATATGACAACATTACTGAACAACCATGCAACCCATATTTTCACAAATGTTACCGACTGCAAACAGAACTTACTTAATAACACTTGCTTTTGTAGTCACCTTCCCTTTCACTTTTACTCTCTGAAGATGTGACTGATGAGATTATAATTTTCCAGTTGCTATGTTTATTAAGTGTAAGATCCTATGCTATTTAACTGAATAAATTAAATTCCTTTTCTGGGAAAATAAAGAACAACCTCAAATGTTTAAATCTGCAAATTCTCTTAGTTGTGGTCTTATATAATTAAATGCAGGAAAAAGTCATGAGATTTTACATTTTTAAGATTTATTAATGAAATGTAAAGTTGTTTAGGACTCATTATAGAACCAGGAATAAATGTGAGTTTCTTTTGGAATGCATTCTGAGGGGTATGACTGGGTACTCTTACTGTGAGTGGGCAGCCATACTGAGGACTCAAAAAAACCCAGATATGTTCACTGCACAAGTCTCTTTTATACCATAAGCTTGAAAATCTGGTATATTTCTATTCTCTGGTGTGTTGAGCTAATTGAGAAAGACTTCAAAAATCATTTAGCTAACAAAGAAAATAAATTGGGACAAGCTACCTTTTCTTTCATGATGGAACTTTAGATACAAGGCTAGTGCTATAGTTATTCTCTTTAAAAATGTTATTTTTGTTACACTGCATAATTATAAATTTTGTCATACAGTGCAAGGCTGACATCATAAATTATTGTACTCTATAAGGCTTTGAACACCACTGGGAGTAATTATGAAAAGAACTGTAAATCCATGTAGGTAAAGGTGTCAGTATCTGTCTCTTAAACCCATGGAAAATATTAGAAAAACTTTTTGAAGGCTCTGGCCCTTAGTTCTTGGCACCATAAAATGTGAAGAACCATCAGTACCTAGTATGTTTCTATTATTTCATTCTAAGAATGAAATATGTTGCATGAAAGTCATTGTCAGGATGAAATTTAAATATTTCTCAAAGGACATTTCTGTGCATAATTTAGAAAGGGTTTCCTTCTGTCTCTATTTGCTTACTTATTTATTTGTTTAGAAAAGTAAAATCTGACTCTTAACAGGAACTTTTTTTTTCCTTCTAGATATTCACAGGCCCATTGATAGCTAGTAGTTTATTAAATCTTTAATAAATAACATTATAGCTTATCTCTATAAGCTCAAATCAATACAATGCTGAAAAGATAACGTCATCCCTGACCTTTATGTTTCATATCATTTTTATTAAACTTAGATAACTCAGTAGCTCTTCATTCAAAAGATCAGCTTATAAAATGAACATTTGAAACTTTCTTTTGGAGTAAAAGTTGCAGTCAATATTGCCATAGAAAGCTGCAGTGTCAGCCTGTCACTTCATCTCATCAGAAGATATCTAAACTGAGCACATGAAACTATAAATAAACAACATTTTTAAAAGTATGTGTATATACGATTTTATTTTATACATAAGTTAACCCCTTGACAGCACTTGTCTATCATGCATGATTTGACTTTTATGTTAAGTGTTTGCACCATATAAAAATAGGCACCAAACATGCAAAGTCTTATGATTTTTAGAAATCTCTGTTACTGTATATATTAAAATGAAATATAGTTATTGGTCTTCCACTCAGTTAAGGACTTGCTGCTGCACAAAGGTTGATAAATGTATCAACTAAAGCAATTTTTAAAGAAGATAAATATAAAAACCACATTCTTACTAGAAAATAAAATCTTTTTTTTTTGTTTAATATGGAGTCAATTGTTATCTTAATTATTTTGATAAAATCACAAGTGTTTCCAGTAACCATTAAGACTAATAAAGTCAGTGTATTTATTACTGCACAATCATGAGTGGAATTTATTGCTGTTTAGCCTTATATAAAACAAGATTCTATATAAATAATTTTACAAAATCAATGCCCACATACGTCAGGAAGTAACATTTCTAGAGATGAAACAGCAGCCAAAAGACCCACTTTTCTTCCAAAAGGATTCAAGTTTTCCCCTTCAAAAGAAGGGTGTTTTAGGCTGTTTTAAATTCATACCACAACATCCTGGACAGTGGAAAATACTAGAATACCAAAGGACAGAGAATTGCACCATTAATCAATTTAAATCTCTGTATTGGATTTGTGTGGCAAGGTTTTGGTAGCAGTGGGGACTACAAGGGTGGCCTCTGTGTCAACCTGCTAGAATCTTCCTCCATGTCCAATAGATTCAATGCCAGCCGGCTCCAAGACAGACTTGCCGCTGGCCAAGGCTGAGCCTATCAGAGACAGTGGTAGCACCTCTGGGATAATATATTTAAGAAGGGGAAAAAAACCCTGCTGCAGAACAGCAGCCGGAGAGAGGAGTGAGAATATGCAAAAGAAACAACTCTGCAGACACCAAGGTCAGTGAAGAAGGAGGGGGAGGGGATGCTCCAGGTGCAGAGATTCCCCTGCAGCCTGTGGTGCAGACCATGGTGAGGCAGGATGTCCCCTTGAAGCCTATGAAGGTTAATGGTGGAGCAGATATCCCTCTGCAGCCTGTGGAGGACCCTATGCCAGGGCAGGTAGATGCCCAAAGGAGACTGTGACCCCATGGGAAGCCCATGCTGGAGCAGGCTCCTGGCAGGACCTGCAGACCCATGGAGAGAGGAGCCCACACTAGAGCAGGTTTGCTGGCAGGACTTGTGACCCTGTGTGGGACCCATGCTGGAGCAGTCTGTTCCTGAAGGACTGCACCCTGTGGAAGGGGCCCACACTGGAGCTGTTTGTGAAGAACTGCAGCCCATTGGAAGGACATGCTGGGNGCCCATGCTGGAGCAGGCTCCTGGCAGGACCTGCAGACCCATGGAGAGAGGAGCCCACACTAGAGCAGGTTTGCTGGCAGGACTTGTGACCCTGTGTGGGACCCATGCTGGAGCAGTCTGTTCCTGAAGGACTGCACCCTGTGGAAGGGGCCCACACTGGAGCTGTTTGTGAAGAACTGCAGCCCATTGGAAGGACATGCTGGGGAAGTTCATGGAGGACCATCTCCCATGGGAGGGATGCCATGTTGGAGCAGGGGAAGAGTGTGAGGAGTCCCTGGGGAGGAAGGAACAGCAGAGACAACGTGTGATGAACTGACCATAACCCCCGTTTCCTGTCCCTCTGAGCCACTTGCGGAGGAGGAGGGAGAGAAATTGGGAGTGAAGTTGAGCCTGGGAAGATGGGAGGGGTAGGGGGAAGGTGTTGTAAGATTTCGTTTTTATGTCTCATAACCCTCCTCTGATTTGATTGATAATAAATTAAATTAATTTTTTCCCCAAGTCAAGTCTGTCTTGCCCGTGACAGTAATTGCTGAGTGATCTCCCTGTCCTTATCTTGACCCATGAGCCTTTCGTTATACTTTCTCTCCTCCTGCCCAGCTGAGGAGGAGGAGTAGCTTTGGTGGGCACCCAGCCCACCCCAACCAGGGTCGACCCACCACAACCTCAAAAAACTGCTTGCTCCAGTTCATATTGAAATACTTGTATATCAAAACCTTATGGTGTGAAATTTGGACAGAGGTCCCAGAGTGGTAGTTGCTGAAAGGGAAATGTATGTTTGTATGGTTCACTATGAGAAAAATCTCATGAAACCAGACATGTTAATGTGTGTAGTCACAGGCAGTTTTTTGCCCCAGAATATTATTATAAAAATAACACATAAATGTTTTCCTCAGTTTGCTAAAAGAATCTTAAGAAAACACTCTATAAACTGTCTATAATATTAGGATTCATCAGATATAAAAATGAAAGAGAAAGGGATAATTCACCTCCAGCATTGCAGAGGGACCATAAAGAGTCTAAATGTCTTTTGTTTTATTCTTTTAGAATTAGCTTGTTTCTTTTGTGGACCATCTACCCCATTTCCATATAAAAAGTTACTGGAACTCAATGCTTGCTAAAAGGAAGAAAATGGGGATTTTATAGACCTTTCAGCCGTCTATGTAAACACAGCAATCTGGACTGGATTCTTTCTTCATTTACAGTTTGTGCTACCTGTGTTTCCCCATAGATCAATGTTAAAATTCCTCTTGAATATCCAGATCAGGTTCTGAATGATTTTCAGGCACAAAAATATGCTACTAAAAATATGAATAATATATGTCTACTACTTCAACTCTGCAGACCACATTTGAGATACATAAATACTATTTTTATTTAATTTTTCTTAGATGGAGCTATGAACAGTTACTAATAAGCGTATTTTAAGACTGGTTAAATTCTAATATGCTCAACAGTAGTATTTCTGCAGAGATTTAAAAAAAGATTTCAGTCCTTATACGCTAAATCTTTATTTTACACATTTTTAGGAGCTTTATAGCTGAGAATATTTCATTGTTCAATAGGGACCTGTAGGGCATTGGCATCTTTGCAGTGATTTTAATGAGCTTTGGGTCAACTTTACTATGTTCTGGGAAAACAGAGTATTCCTGGGTGACAACACAAATTCAGATTTTGAGTAAAACTAGACATTCAAAGAAGTTAAGGCCGAAAAAGACTATCATCATAATTTCATTTTACATCCCATGTAACACAGACTATACTATCACACACAAATGATTACATCAAACCATGTGGGAAATATTGAACTGGTGAAAAAGAAGATTATGAAACTGATTGTGGAGCAAATTAAGATAATGAACAAAGACAGAAATGAAATTGTTATGAGGTGGTAGGAGGGAACTCCTCAAGTGGTATTCCTCAAGGATAGATCTTACAATGCATTCCAGGTAATATTTTTGTTAGCCGCTGTGGCAGTATCTAGACTATGCACATATACATTCCAAGTTCTCTCATCTACCACTCCTCAGTATGGGACTAGAAATTATCATAAACATCCCAGAAGGTACCATGACAGTAGTCCAGTTTTGTCTGGATGGGAAAATTCAGGGGCTTTTTCTTCTTACAGCATCTCAAATATTAACCTGTAAGGCAGAAGTGATGACTTGACACTTTAGAGCACCCCCCTACCTGAATATTGGCCGATTCCTCACAGCATGAGATGTGGTATTAGGGCCCTGAGAAAAGATGCAAATGGTGGGATCACAATCCTGATTTTCAGAAGGGCAGACTTGGACCAGTTCAGGGATCTGTTTGGAAGAGGTCCGTGAGATAAAGTCCTGGAGATGAGTCCAGGAGAGCTGGTTGATTTTAAAGGATCATATCCTCCAAGCTCAAGAATGAACAATTCTGAAATACAAGAAAACAAAGCAAAGAGAGCAGGGGGCCTGAATGGACAAACAAGGAGCTTCTGTCAAAACCTAAACATAAAAAAGACACATATAAGAAGTGGAAGCGGGGTGAGGTCACGCAGTAGCAATCAAGGACAGTGTTTGGTTATACAGGGATGCGGATAGGAAAGGCAAGGTCCACCAGGAGTTTAATATCCTGAGGGATATGAAGGGCAACAAGTAGGGCTTCCATGGGTATATCAGTAACAAAAGGAAGACTAGGATAAATATGGACCTGCTACTCAATGTGTCAGGGAACCTGCTGAAAAAGACAGAGACAAGACCAAGGTAGTCAGTGTCTTCCTCATTTTTACTACTAAGATTTGCCTCCCTGGCCTTTGATACCAGTGAGAAGGTCTGGTGCAAAACATACCCTCTTTGGAGGGGGATGAGGATAGGGAGCACATAAATAAGCTGACCATATACAGACCCATGGGAAAGCATTAACAGCAGGTCGAGGGGAGTGATCCTTCCCTTTTACTCAGCACTGGTACATCTGGAGTGTTGGGTCCCGTTCTGGGCTCCCCAGTACAAGAGAGTCATGGACATACTGGAGAGAGTCCAGCAAAGGTCTGCAAAGATGATAAAGAGACTAGAACATCCAACATATAAGGAGAGGCTGAGAGACCTGGGACTGTTCAGCCTGAAGAAGAGAAGGCTCAGGGGGATCTGTGCATAAAGACCTGATGTGGGGGAGTAAAGAAGATGGAGCCAGACTCTGTTCAGTGGTGTTGAGTAACAAGACAAGAGGCACTGGTCACAAATTGAATTATGGTAATTCCACTTAAACATAAGAAAAATTCTTTTTCCTGTGAGTGTGGTCAGCCACTGCAGTAGGTTGCTCAAAGAAGTTATGGAGTCTCCATCCTTGGAAACATTCAAAACCCACTGGTCAAGGACCTAGGCAACCTGCTGCCGTTGACCCTGCTTTGAGCAGGGGTGTTGAACTAGGTGATCTCCAGAAGTGCCTTCAAACCTCCACAATTTAGCAATTCTGTGAAGACAGCATGGCAGAGTCACCATCAATGTGCCTATATCTTCACCAAGACATTGTGTGCTTTCACAAAAATTCCACAACACAGACACACGTCCAGGAAACTATTTTTTTCTTATTTCTTTTTTTTTTCTTGTTTACTATGTTTTGCTTTAATGCCATAACTGTTCCAATGTCCTTGCAAACAGTACAATCACCACCAGAGCCAGTATCACTGTAGTATTTACAAGTAGAAAGTCATTTTAGGTGGATCAATGTCACAATAAACTTTCCTTCTCTCTCTTCATGACATTTAAGCTTTCTCCTGAATTTCTAGATCTGGCAATACTGATTAAGCTTGAGGATGCTAAATGACAAATCTGCCTATTAACAACTTGTATCAACTTTCATATCAGTCAGCAACACTACAGTTGATTGGCTAGCATCATGCACCTACAAGATTTTCTTTCTTCATAGCTAATCTGTAGTCATTATCATTTAGGTCAAATAAACTGCTTTCCTTTTTTTTGTCAATCAACAGAAAAGGAGAAAAAGGCTAAACATAGTTGATCACTGGTATGAAAAAAATCTTTCCATGTGCAATTCGGTCCCTTCCACATCCTCGTCCCCTGTGGTAGCTTGTCCATCCCCTGTGTCTTTTACCTCTCAAGCATGAGCTGTGGTACTTAAAAGAACTTGTGTGATAACTGTCAACTTCAGGACAAGCATTTGTGATCAGCCCTGACAATGATGGGGAAAAACAAGCGTCCTCGTGTTTTTTGTGGAAATCTTTCCTGTCACTATATATGCAGGGTGGGGGAAATAAAGTTTGCGCTTATCTTCCAGTTTGTTCTTGTCATGGAGGATAATCGCTGAAACTCAAGTAGCTTTTCAAATAGCCAAGAACATTCTGATTTTCAGATCAATTATCTCATTGCAACACAGTTTTTCTGAAATTTTTATATGGCATTGGAAACATTACTTTACTTAGACTAGGATGTGCTCTTTTATTAAACAGAACAGAGCATTTCTTTTGCATCTAGCTGGACACCTAAACTGCAACTGTCAGCTGGGGTATGTGAAGGAGTTACCAATAAGTGACACTCTACTACCTGTCAGCTGAGCCTTGACAACTGCCTGTGTGCATGCTCTTAACCTGCAGTTGAAATGACGCAATGTGATTTCAGCTAGACACTAAGACAAAATAAGCTAAATGAACTTACCTAATGGTTCCACTAACTTAAGACCATGCATTCAGCTATGGTGGGTCAGCTGGTATCCATTACAGTTTTTACTTTGGTGGTTCATTCCTGACTCTCAGGCTGGGGTTAAAGAATTGTAGAATCATAGAATGGTTTAGGTTGGAAGGGACCTTAAAGATCATCTAGTTCTACCCCCCTTGCCGTGGGCAAGGACACCTTCCACTAGACCAGATTGCTCAAAGCCCCATCCAACCTGGCCTTGAACACTTCCAGTGCCTCACCACCCTCAGAGTGAAAAATTTCTTTCTAATAGCTAATCTAAATCTACCCTCTCCCAGTTTAAAACAGTTACCCCTCATCCTATCACTACATGCCCTTGTAAAAAGTCCCTCTCCAGCTTTCTTGTAGGCCCCCTTTAAGTACCGGAAGACTGCAATAAGGTCTCCCTGGAGCCTTCTCTTCTCCAGGCTGAACAACCCCAACTCTCTCAGGCTGTCCTCATAGCAGAGGTGCTCTAATCCTCTGATCATCTTCATGGCCCTCCTCTGGACCTGCTCCAACAGGTTCATGTCCTCCTTATGTTGGGGGCTCCAGAGCTGGATGCAGTACTCTGGGTGGGGTCTCACAAGAGCAGAGTAGAGCAGGAGAATCACGTCCCTTGACCTGCTGGCCACACTTCTTTTGATGCAGCCCAGGATGAGATTGGCCTTTTGGACTGCGGAGCGCACATTGCCGGCTCATGTTGAGCTTCTCATCTGCCCATACCCTAAAGTCGCTCTCCTCAGGCCTGCTCTCAATCCATTCTCCACCCAGCCTGTATTTGTGCATGGGGAAAAAAAAGGTTGGAATTTTTTGCAGGATGGGTTGAAAGGAACACCACCTGTTACTTTGCTGTGATGTGTGACAAAATAGTTGGTCCATGCTGTGGAAGCAATGATTCAGGATTGTGTGGTATTATTCTAATATGTTGGAACAGAAAACAAACAGCAATTACAGCAAAAACTTAGCTTTTGGTGTTGAGGAGATGACAGACTGTAAAAGAGGAGTGATATTCAATATATTATAATACTGTTGCATATACTAACATAAATGATTTATATTGCTATTTAACTCTGGATGGCCTTTCAGATGTAGTTTGATATTACAGAATTAAATGAAAGGACATCAAGTTTTTCAGAGAATTTAACTAAAGGGCAACTCTGTGACAGATGGCCTGAAAGCAGAATAGAAAATGGCAGGATGGTAAAATTTATCAAAAACTG
This sequence comes from Burhinus bistriatus, assembly GCA_013397275.1. NCBI lineage: Eukaryota > Metazoa > Chordata > Aves > Charadriiformes > Burhinidae > Burhinus > Burhinus bistriatus. The sequence goes on along the minus strand of VYXH01005889.1, from coordinate 26,434 downwards.
TAATTAGTCTGCTACAGTCGAGATTCCAACAAAAGAGGTGAGAAAAGCTGAAGACATGGACGAAAGAAATTCGCTTGCCTTCAGTCCTTCCCTACTTCTAAGCCAGTCTGGGTGCTGGTATCTGTTAGAGGGGCTGAATCCAGCAGCCCAGGAGATGTGAGACTGTTGCAGCTCAGTGTGCCCAGGTCCAACCTATAGAAAGACCAAGCCTTACCAGTAGCCACATGCACACAGACCACACATATGCAAAATGTATATACATATATACATGTCTGGCTGCACAGAAAAGACAGGTAGACACCCAGAGCACTCAAACAACACAGAGAGCACCAAGGGTCACATCCTGCTCCCCTCTCTGTCTGGTCTATTGGTGAGAAAATATATATATACACACATATAAAATATATATTGCTCCAGGAGATGTGCTCAGACATTCTGTCCAGTAGCTGGCCTCTGGATCCCACTCTCCCCAGTTGCTGGCACACAGACATACGAACTCTGAGGCTGCAGTTCTATTCCAATTGCTGGTATAGACACCCCCGACACACATACACCCACACCCACACCCACGCCCCGCCCCCCCACACACCCACCCCTAGCTGGGAAACCACTGGTCCCTTTGACCTCTCCAGCTCCTCCCATGGTTTCACACACCCCTGGCTCCCAGGCCATGTCACCTACCCACCAGCTAGTCTGGTTTGAACTTCATGAGCGCTCATACTCACTCACACACCTGCACTTGCTCCAGTTGCTGGCTCCATGGACACATAGATCCATATGACCTGAGGTCCCACTCCAGTTGCTGGCACTTAAATCTAGTAACTCTGGCACCTGGGCAACTGGGCCATCTGATCCATGGTCTGAGTCTGGTTGCTGTACTCACACCTGTATATACACACATGCATACAGAATAGTCTCTCACCCAGGAAGAAGAATTAGAAAGGTATTTAATAAGATGATAGGGCATATTGCATGGCCAGGCAAGTGTACTGATCAGCAAACTATTTACACGTAACAGGCCCTTTCTTATCCACTTACACTTCTATTTTCCCATACTTGTTTCTCCCCAAATCACCTATATCCCTCCTCTTCCCTGCCTTTGTTTCCAGCCATAAGCATACCATAAGTCTTGGGCAATCCCAAAATGTTCTTCTCTTGCATCCCATACTGTGTCCCATACCCGTAGGCAGCAACCCCCTTCAATCCAAAAGGTGCTGTCTCATTGACTTCACTTGATGGGCTTCATACACAGAGAATGGTGATGATGGGTCTCCTGGGACTGCCCTGGGAGGAGCCCAGAAAGGGTGTTGCCTTCCTCTGAGTCTTTCATTTGCGGATCCACCTGGTTTCATGACCCTGTGCTCACCTGGGCTTGTGGAGATACTCCCCTATATTTGAGTGTGATGAAAATGAAGTGCACACTTTGCACAAGACTTCTTTATAGTTTCTTCACTTCAACCCAAAGTAAATGTTTGCCAAGTTACAGCCAATTGCTCTTTGTTCAGACTCCCACTGTGTAAGAAATTGTGAAACAACTAAGGGATTAGGAATGAACTGATGAGAAGAAATATTGGGTCTTATTTATCCTTCTTTGCAAATAAAGTAAAAGAATACAAAAAAAAAATTCTGACATACGCTGTTCTTTAACTTTCTGGAAATTCCCTTCCCTCCTTTACAGAGTATCTTAGGTATGGCAGGATACATAGGATATGTATGCTCCAAAGGAGTTTTTGCATTGACTTCTCTGAACTTCAGATGAAGTTTTAAGTGTTTTGGTATTTCTATCTGGATAACTCTTGGAAGTCATGCTGGTCCTATAAATAATACAATGTCAAACTCAATCTGGGATGCTGCTGCATCTTGTAAGTACAACTGTTACTAAATGCTATTGTATTAAACCAACAATTTGATGGCATTTGAAGGTACGCCAATTAGGAATGATTTTATTCACACAGCTGAAATTTTAGAGTAATTCAAAGTTATATCCCTGTCTGTTTTGTGAAATCAGTGTTCTGCCATCCATGAAGTCACATGCAGCTCAGTGGCACTTCTGGTTGTGCAAAGGAAGGAGAAGCATAACTTTCCGAGAAGGCAGGGAACCTGTAAAGCATGATGAAATTTATGCACAATATAAAATAATATGCTTTTCTTCACTGGGGAAAAAAAGCAATCACATTGGAAAAAATGTGGAATCTGATCTAAACTAACTTGAAATCGGTATAATTTATATTTAAGTGTCCTGTGACTATACTTATCACTGAGCCATAGCAATTCATATTAAATGTGGTGGAATAACAGCTATTTCTATAGAGACTAAAATTACAAATATATAAATGGTTCCAGTCATATCAAAGAAGTTCCTTAGAGCTTAATATTGGGACTATAGAGTTCACTTGAAAAAAACAGTAGGGCATTTCTTTTCCAAGTCCAGAACACTATTTACCTTTATTTAACATAATTAAATTTAATTTGGTTTTGTCCCAGAAAAACATTTTCTTTTGTGTAGATAAAAATAACATCTTGTAGTGTATTTATTTATTTATTTATTTATTTATTTATTTGTTTTTCCTTGGAATGTGTTAGAGGACTTTGGGTATTGGACATTGAAGAAGATTTACGAGACAACAAGAGTTTTGAAAAGATATTTATACAAACGTTGTAATTTAAAATTACTTTAATAAAATATTAGTAAGATCATTGTACCTCTATTGATGTTGCAAATATAGAAATTATGTAATTATGAGTATGTAAAACAAAGTATTTGCATTACGTAGGAGAACTGATTTAAGAACTATTTCTTTGAAACTTTCTGTGGTGTAGTGCTTTATTTTTTTTAAAGCAAGAAAAAATGTAAATTCTATAACTAACTCTTAGTTTCTGCTTAAATCAAACTGTGAATTCCTATTACAATTTTCACATTACTAGTGAAAACTGAACTTAATAAAATCAATAAGAAATTTTAAATTAAGCTCTGTAATATCTAACTGTGATTTCATAGAAAGGTTTAGGTTGGAAGGGACCTTAAAGATCATCTAGTTCCAACAAAACTGCCCCAGGCAGGGACACCTCCCACTAGACCGGGTTACTTAAAGCCTCATCTGCCTTGGCCTTGAACACTTCGAGGGAAGGGACATCCACAACTTCTCTGGGCAGCTTGTCTCAGTGTCTCACCACCCTCACAGTAAAGAATTTCTTCCTAATATCTAACCTAAAGCTACCTCTTGTCAGTTTAAAACGGTTACCCCTCATCCTATCACTACACTCCCTGATAAAGTGTCCCTCCCCATCTCTCCTGTAGGCCTTTAAGTACTAGAAAGTTGCTATAAAGTCTCCACAGAGCCTTCTCTTCTCCAGGCTGAACAAGCCCAACTCTGGCAGTCTGTTTTCACAGGAAAGGTGCCAATGTCTTTAAGACATATGTGCAAACTGACAATTAAGATTCCTGAGAAGCTGAAGGGAGAGAATTACCGTATCACTCGAAAAAAAAGTGTCTACAAAATCCATTGACAATTCCTTTTTTTTTTTTACTGTGTTGAAGCTGATGAAGACCCTGATCTTCCAAAACAGATCAAAGTGACAATTCACTTTGTACAAACATACATTTGTCTACACGAGGAAAGTGCATTTTACTGTTTTCTTCTTTTGTTTGCAACTACTACTCTAGTCACGTTTTGAGAAAACTGTTTTCTGCTGCATTTAGAACAGATGTTTAAATTATTTCAAAATATTCATGAAATCAAATCTCTGCTATGATTGAGTCTCAGCATGGATTCAGGGTCAGGGACCCCACAGACAAGGTGAAGAAGAGGGTAACCACATATGACAGCGCATAGAAATTGCTGTGGTGACAGTCACGCCGGGAAGCAGGATGCTGCAAGTGAGTTTCGAATTATGAAGGTTGGGGGGGGCATATGACAGAAAAAGAAATAGAAAAGCATGAAAGGAATTTTTTTTTTTGCTAATAAGAATTGTTTAATATTTAAAAATTTGAAACATTTTAAAGGATCATAATTAAGGATGAAATACGAGTACTTTATTTGAAAACATGCTGAATCTACCTCTTTAACTTCCAACTTGTTGAGAAGGGGGGAGGAAAAAAAAACGGCTCCTCCAAACATTCTTCTTGTAATTTTGCCCAGAGTAACCTGGAACTTACTTTATATCTTTGTTAAAANGAGGGGGAGGCAAAACAAGGCAAAATATCAAGGCATATTTCATAAATATTCTTGTTATACATTAATTGCAGGATTTAAAAAATGTATTTCTAGAACTGAAATTATGGATTTACTGAGTTTGTATTTTCTACTGATATATCCACAGAAATAAAAAATAATAAACAATAGCTTCAATTACCTCTTCATACTATATACATTTTTGTTTTACAAATCATTCCTGTAATTGCTTTTACAAAAATAGCAATTTTTGTAACAAACTGAAATAATTTTCGGTGTAGTTGGCATTATAAAGAAAGTTCTAAATGTGTCCAACTAAACTGTACACTTATTCTAAGTTATTTGTAGCTTATTTGAAAAAGAATATGCAATATTCATTGGTTCAGATGAATAAAACCATCCTGGAAATGAATAAGATTTACTGTTTTCCTTAAGGCATCCTAAGTCTTCATTAAACATTGACACTCTTCCTACTGGTCTAAATACTCTTTTATCTTATATCCTCTCTGTGTTAGATCACTTTATACTGACACATGGATTCAGCAAGGAAAGGCAAGTGATTACGAGATACTTCAGTTTGTACCACCTTATATCCAACAGCATTCAACACTAGACTTTCTCTAAGAAATAGTATCTTGAGCAACATAGGGGATTCAATATGTTCTAGATCAGAGTTTTATCACAGTCTGAGGCAGCAGTGTCACCTACTGAGTAACACACCTTCCTGCACTATTTACATTTGTGCTGCCATCAGAGCTCTGACCCATGGACCTTCTGCTGAATAGTCCCTTTAACAGCTGCTTGCAAGAATCAGTTGCAGCTAGTTGGCACAGACTTGCTACATAAACTAAGCAGATACAGTTCAAACACCTGATGAGCAGTTCTTGCTTTTGAACAATTGCTGGACAACATATCTATTTCACGTCAAAAAAATAATGAATGTGAGGGATGTAGCACTCTGTTGAGACACTAAAGGTAAGAGGATTTTTTTCTCACAGCACAGAGTCACACTCCTGACATTGCAATGAAAACTTGATGCGCACACACAGGCTGGGGTTTTTCTTTGTTTTGTTTTGTTTTTTTAAATTCCAGGTGTTTAGTTATTGGCAGTGCTACTAGTCTTTCATATATAAGTGATAGGAACATGTTCACAATAGTTGACCTGGTGATCTTGGCACTCAGCTAGGTAGCATGTCAGCACACATGCTGTGTTTGTCTCGTAGTAACAAGATGTTGAGGCAATGGCTGTACTAGATCTTCTGGAGATCCCCAGCTCCTCTTTCCTTATCTGACTCCTCCATCCATCCAGATTGGTCAGTATTCTTTTCTCTAAAAAATTGCTTGCCCAGTCTTACAACATGCTCTATGATTAGGTTGGATATGGAAAGGGTCTCAATAGTTATCTTTTCTCCTATGTTTGTTATACAAACTTATTTTAAAATCCCACTGAAAGGGGAGGGTGGTTTTTTTCAGTGGTGCCCAGTGATAGGACAACAGGTAACAGGCACAAACTTGAACGTAGGAAGTTCCATCTGAACATGAGGAGGAGCTTCTTTCCTTTGAGGGTGGCAGAGCACTGGAACAGGCTGCCCAGAGAGGTGGTGGAGTCTCTGAGTCTGGAGACATTCCAAACCTGTCTGGATGCCATCCTGTGCAACCTGCTTTAGGTGACCCTGCTCTGGCAGGGGGGTTGGACTAGATGATGTCCAGAGGTCCCCTCCAACCCCTGTGATTCTGTTTTCCTAGTTCTTCACAGTAAATCTTCACAGTTAAAATGAAGCTATCCAAAGGTTCCAAACTGACACTTCTGGAAACTAATGTCTTCAGTTCCACTAAATAATACATAGAACACTTTGGTTTGTATTCTTCCTGTCAGTATGAAATAGCCATGTCCAGATAAGAATGCCTTTATTGGGCAGTTCAGTTGGGGAGGCACATAAATGTTAGTCAGAAGAGAGTCCTGGAGGTTTTTCAGATCAACCTCTCACTTGAAATTATTGCTGACACTCGGTAAAGTCAGTCTGCGTTTTTTCTAGCCAAGGTTTGAAAATTTCAAAGGATGGAGATAGCCTGTTCCAGGACAGCATTACACTAGTGATTTCTATTTAACAAAGAAGTCTTCCCTAAAATAGAAAGATTCATTGCAGAAAAGGCAGCAGAAGCAGAGCTTCTTTGTGATGATAGTTTTGTAATATCCTTGTGTGTCAAACTGTTTCATATAAACTATACATCTCCAACATAGCCAGTCTGTTCTGCATTTAAAGCTAATAACAGGGAAACAGATATTTGTGTATTGCTTTATCAAACCTCGATGGCTAGATGACACAATTCTATTTACCGGCGACAGAAAAATGTTTAATTTATGAACTTAGCAAGACTGAATATTTATACCAACTTTGTAATAACAATGGTTATTCAAGTTACTACAAATGTCCCACACTGATGACTAAGTAATAATCAACTTGGGATCGTAGCCGGTATTTAGATCTTTCTACCTACCTGTCTCTCTGTCTGCTGAATTCTATTTCTTATTCAAGAAACAGATGGGATGACAGTATGAGTTAGGGATCAAAAATCCTACATTTAACACTTTCTTAATTTTTTTAGATAATGTACTGAACTCTGGTGTTCGTCTTAGGACTATTAAATGATCAAGTCTCGATCTCTGAAAAAAATAGTCCTCTAATGCTGATATATATTTCCAGATTATTTAACTCATCAAATTTCAGAGGAAAGAACTTACATGATGAAATACAATATAAATACTTCATCTCTGAAGTCCATTCTTGTTGTTAGGGTCTGCAAATACGACATTTATTGATTTTATGATGCTCTAAAGGCAATTTATGTTCAATATCCCATAAGAAAATACTTAAAAAAAAAAAAAATTTGGAAACTTTCTTCACCCCTTTTTGCTTCCATGTCAAGGAAAACCACTAACATAGGCACAATAGTTTGCCTGCTTTATATAACCATTTTGTCTGTTTTATGAAAAGGTCTAGATTATACAATGATGGATAAAATACCTAACATGAGAAAAAGACACAGATAAAAGAAACCCAAGGAATCTATAACACCAAATTCTAATAATACTGAAGAAAGAGAAGCTATCTGAATACATGGTTTTCTTTCGGCATTTCCAGTGAGAGAACTGTTATTTATGTAGATGTAGAAGACATCAGAAGTTTCTGATTAAAGGAGGGGTTACAACAGATTTACTGAAACAGCATATTTTCATGCAAAAGAGATTACTACAGGGAAATGATGGTTTGAGTAATTTTCAGTTGTATCTATCACTCCTGAAACAATTTTAAAAATTTCCATTACTCTTGAGAGACTTACGACCCATCTAATAGCATATAATGATTATATATTTTAGCAATAAATTGGAAGTGATTTAAAAAGAATTTCAGGGCAAGAGTGATACCCAAAATAAAGCTGAAAATGTGAAGTGGTTACTTTAAAAGTGGAAAATGTCTGCCCTACATGTTCTTTTGTTTGATCTGACAGCACTAATTTTTGATGGAATTGATTGCACATGGAAATCATTGACAGGATGTGCAAATTGCACCCGATGAATTTAATCTGTGACTCACTGGCTTATCAGTGTTGACTTGAAAATATTTCTGTACTACAGAAAATATAATAGACTCATACCTGTTACTCAGTAGTCAGAAAAGTCCATTGAAAAGAAATGGCTTATTTTATACATTTAGTACAGGGTGAGTTTCTCCCTCCTCCCCCTCCCAGATCATGAATTAGATTTTTTGACCCTGACTCAGCAAGGTACATAAGACCACACATAATTTAAGTAGCAATTTAAATTAAGTACAATGTGAATATGTTGGTGCCTGAAATAGGACATTTAAAGGTCTATGTGTAAAAAGAACTCCACAAACTTGTGTTCCAGGCTACCTCTGGGTGTACACAGGGGAGGACTTACATGAAATGCCTGAATCACTTTAAGGGCTCTTTGGTACAAGATAAATATCCTTTTTCTCTACCTTGCCCTTTCCATCCCTATTCCTGGCCTTGCAGTGTGCCCTTTTACTGATTCCAACATTCATTTTGCAACTGAATCCATTAAGTAAACTAACCAAACAGAATTTTTCCTTCTTTTTTTTATACTGGGTTATTTTTCTTCCTGCTTAGTCGCACTCAAGTTGAGGTGCCAGCACAAGTGACAGGAAGACAAGCACACAGCCCATGGAAGGATCAAAAAAAGAAGTGCAAATTTAGGCTGGCAATGCCATTACCTGTAATTCTCTTCTGAAATTCACTGGATGTCTTGCTGTTTAACTTGAAATAACCCTTACTAACTTAATGTCATATCCTAAAGATGCACGGATGCTGTTCCCTGGTTAGACAGGATCAAGCAAAAGCATAAAGGAGCAAGCTATCTACCATATTTCAATTAAAAGAAAAAAAAAATAGCTTTTGCAGTACCTGGAGTAATACCTGTGGAGCAGCTGAAGTGTCTACTTCCAGAAGCCCCATGCAGAGACACCCAAAAGCAATTTTTGGAAATTAAAAAAACCCCACATATTTAGACAGGACAGACTTCCCACAGTCTGATCACCCACAGATTTCTTAAATGAAGTTTATTTTGTTGAGGGAAAAGAGCACATTTTTCAGTACAGGTATCCAAAAGATAAAATAGGATGTGTTTATACTACATTTACTGTAGTGAGAATACTCTTGGTGTTTTCAGCAGGCCTTTGATCAGATTGAGAGATGACATTTATACTGATAAAAACAGAATGATGTACAAAACCACAATCAGTAAGGAATAGTCTGGGATAGTAGCAGGGGAGAGTCAGACTGATGCTGGAGAGAACGGTGAGGTGAGGAGAGGAAGAAGATGGAAGAAGAAAAAGGGAGATGAAGGAAACAGATGCTCCAGGGGAAACATTTTTCTTCTGTACATCACAGCTTAAGCTAGTGATGTTCTGTTAGTAACACTAGTTCTGTTAGACATGTTAGTTCTGTTAGCCATGTAAGCTAGTCATACCCTGTTCATGAAATACTAGATTCTTTTCTCCCCAATATCATGATGAAAATTGCCCTGACTCACTCCTCCTGGGCCCTACCTTCACCAGCAGTGATAACATCATCAGGTAGGGTAGTGATCTTTGATGGCGCATCCAACAAAGAAGGTGACTCTGACATATCTTCTACTGGTTTGGTTTGGTGACATCTAGGTTTCATGTGGCCAGGCACAAAGATGTAAAAGAAGTCAGATAAATTATTCCCTAAGGGGTTTTTATTTCCTATTTTTTTCCTTCCCATTAAATATAAACGAAGTCTGGGGTGATGAGCTCAGATGTGGACCCCTGCAGAGAGGAGACATAAATCTACCCAAGGACCTGTTGTGGGTTAACCCCAGCCAGTAGATCAGCCTCAAACAGCCCCTCATTCACTCCACCTCAGCAGGATGGGGGAGAGAATCAGAAGGGTAAAAGTGAGTGTCCTGGTTTGAGCAACACAGGATTAATTTCTCTCTCAGTAACTTTACTTTTTCATAAGGTCTCTTCTAATGCTAGGGAAAACTGCATTTTTAGAAGACTCTAGTGTCTGAATTTGTGAAACTATTTACTTTACAGCCAGCTACGGTATGTGGGTTTCAAGGTCTCAGTGTTTTTGAGCTCACCAGGTGCGGAGATGAGGAGCAAGACTAGGGCACCCGCCCCAAGCTGGCCAACAAGATTATTTCATACCATAAACATCACATTCAATATAATTTAGAAAGATTGTGGAGGAGTTTTCTCTCTTCCATGATGGCTACGATCCTGAGAACTTCTTGCCCTGGTGCCAGACCCCTGAGCCCTTCCCTTCCTCCCAAAGCCGTAGCGGTCACAGCGTCTGACCTTTGCTGTCCACTGCTGGGAGTGCACAGCTTCCTACAGATAGAATTGGCTGAGTATAATCCTTGTATATTTTATATTGGTATTGGGATCGATATTTGTTCTTTAGCGTTATTAATGTTAATTATTGGTATTGAGATCAATATTTGTTCTTTAGTATTATTAAAGTTAATTATTTAGTATTATTCTATTAAATCTGTTTATATTTCAACCCTCGGACTTTCTTGGTTTTTCCCAATTCCTCTTTGTGGGTGGGGAGGGGTCTTCAGGTGATAGAATAATTGTCTAAACGACAATAAATTGTTAGGGGTTCTTTACACCATAACAGCGAGAAAACTTGTGGGTTGAGATAAAGACAGCTCAATTGGTAAAGCAAAAGCTGCACACACAAGCAAAGTAAAATAAGGAATTAATTCACTATTTCCCATTGGCAGGTAGGCATTCAGCCATCTGCAAGAAAGCAGGGCTTCATCACAGGTAACAGTTACTTGGGAGGACAAACACCATCACTCCAAACATTGTCCCTATCCTCCTTTTCCCGGCTTTTATTGTTGAGTATGACATCATTTGGTGTGGGCTATCCCTTTAGTCAGTTGGGGTCAGCTCTTCCAGCTGTGTCCACTCTCAACTTCTTGTGCGCCCCAACCTACTTGCTGGTGGGGCAGTGTGAAAAATGGAGAAGGCTTTGACATTTTGTAAGCACTGTTCAGCAATAGTTAAAACATCAGTGTGTTATCAACGCTTTTGCTCACAAATCCAAAACACAGCATCATATAAGTTTGTGTGAAGAAAATTAAACCTATCTCAGCCAAAACGAGTACAGGAGTGCATGAAATAAATGATTAAGAATCTAGCAGGTGTTGCAAAAATTCTGGGAACACTAAATGCAGTCCTGCTCTGGTGGGAGCTTCAAGTTGTTACCTCCAAAAGGCCTTAAAGAAGAGTAGCATGTTCAATCCATCCAGCAGAGGTTCATAGGTTGATCCATAGACCCAACAAAGATATTATGGTGATGTCCTGGAAGACTAGAATCCAGCCCTTATTTGTACTTAAAATGTCTTTTTTCTGCTGATAATTACTGCTGTTGCCAGAGAAGCTGGCTCAGTAACCCACAGCAGTGCTTCTTAATGTATTTCAGCCAAAATGTAATGGACTGAAAAAAAAAAAAAAAGTTGTATCATTAAACTGTTTAAAATAAACCAGTTTAATTTAAATAAACAGTTTAGGGAGCCATTTCATGAAGAGGTCATACAGAAGATTTTAGGGGTTGGTGTAGTTCTGGCAAATGAAAAGCAACAGACCGCAGTAATTTCCTTTACAGTCATGCAACAGATCCAGAAGAGGATCCTACTGATTACGTAGAAGAGCATGAGGTGAGAAAGCTCTGGGGTTTATTCAGTCACTGTTATTTTCAGTTCAGTGCCTTCACACGGGGCTTAGCCATGTTGGTAGGATCAGTTGTGGCAGTTTGCTTTATTACTGAATACGTTCTGCATTACAGACATTAAAAAGAAACCCCAAAAACCAAAACAGAGCCTAATTCTTAAAATATTTACTCTTACGACATCCAGAGCCATTTCAATCAATTTAGGGGGAAAAAAAAAAGTTACTTTCTGGAAAAATGAGTTCATATTCAAACAGATGGTTTACATGGTGGAGAAAAAAGGGAAATACAGACTGTAATTTTCATGACAATGATAACATCCCCTTAGAAAAATAATAAAATAATTATTTTCTTTTTAGATTACCTTGCTTCTTCTAGATTTAAACATTTTTTCAATGAATCTGATCTAAACTAGAAGCAAAAAAAACCAACACATATTTCTTCAGATTTCTGTTCCATTAAGGAAAAGAGAGAATGTCCAATAATACATGCTTCATTCAGAACAACTTGTCATTTACAGTGACTGCTTCTGAAAAATACTTTTCTTTTCATGTCAAACTTATCAAGATAAAATCTTCTCTCTAAATTGTAAGAGACCAAGAAAAATTGTAAAAACCCTAAAAATTTGAGAATCATAAACGCTCCCTCTAGTTTGTGAAAGGTACAGTTGTTAATGGTATGTTAACATGCAGTTAAATAGCAAGAATTATAAAACCTCTTTTCAAAATGACCATAATAAAAAAGAGGACAATCTCTGAAAATTCCTTTTTTTTCTCTTTTTCTCTTAAAAATGGTTTTATTTTTATTATTTTAACAGTAATTTGTTACTTTAATAGTAATAATAGTTGCAATCTTAAGAGAGACTGAACACAATAAGAAAAATGAAAGGGTTTTTTTCCAGATATGAATGATAATTCTTCATATTATTATTTTCAAGAAGAAAAGGATGGATTGAAAAACCGTTTCCGAATCTGCAAGGGAATTGAAAAGCTATTTCCAAATTAAGACTGCAATGGAATTCGTCCTAGAGGTCTGATACTAAAGCAAAAATCAGACCCAGTTTTCTCCTAAACTAGTGATAGGTAGAAAGAAAGATGCATAAACAGAAAAATAAAAAGATTTTGCACTAACATTTATTCCTATTTCAATTATATTTTCCCCGATAGTTTTTCATTTTTTTCCCCAGCATGCATAGGTATATTTCTTCTTGATTTAATCACACATTCTAAATGTTCATATATGAACATTTGTGCTATATGTGGCTGTATGTTCACTCATTTCTTGAACAAAATGTGAGCTCACTGAAGATAGTCACAGTGAATATACTTCAGAGCAGACACTGAGTTAAAATTATCTTCAGAAAAATGCAGACAATATTTCAAGATGTTTAGTTAATTATGGAAATTGCAGTAAGATCATAGACAGTTTGGGGAACACAGATACTACTTCCCTTTGATAAATGTCTTTGAAAATTTCTCACTTATTCATACATATAAGCATATCCTTATTTGTCTTTAAAACTGTGGATGTATTTTTCCTAATGACAGGAATTATGCATGTAAATTGCACATTAAAAAGTAGTGCAAAGAAAACCAGTGACATATAATCAGGAAATAAGAATATAAACTGACGAATCATAAATATTCAGTTGTGAAAACATACTGACTGCACAGCAGACATTAAGAAGGCCTTGCAGTAAAGGACTCCAGGGTCCCGGTGCACAAGAAGTGACCACGAGCCAGCTGGGTAGTTCAGAATGATGACAGAGGACTACCAAAATGACCACATGCCTTATGATTTGTATGGTGAAAGCTAACTTCTTGATAGGAGCTTCAATTGTTGTTCACTCATTTTAGGTATCAGTAACACTAAACGTTGCAGAGTTGCAGTTCAGTGTTCAGCTGCAACAGAGGTTTTTCAAAGCCTGTTTTAAGAAGCAGGTGGAAATAAACTATAACAGTAGAAATTGTACAGATTTTTTTCTAATTTTAAAGCTGTCAGATTTAGTTACTATTCTTTACCTAAAGAAAATCCAGAGAACATTTTCATCTTTAAGACATCATGTTGATGAAATGGCATACACACATCTTTATTGGAATCAAAAACTAAAAAATAAAGAAATTATGAGAATATATATTTTTTAATATTAAGATATTTCTTTAATGCAGTCAGCCAAATGTTCGTAATGAATATTCTTCATTAGAAGAAATTAAACCCAGTCTTGGGTTTTTTTTTCCCCTCAGACATTTTAATAACAAAGGAGACCACAGAACATGCAAAGATTACATATTCAGTGAAAATTAAGACACCAATATTAATACGTCTCCTGGTTTAGGAAAAAACAAATGCCCATAAGGTTTCAGTACAGTTGTCCTCGGCCCTAGTCTGTTGTCCTCGGCCCTAGTCTCCATCAAAGCGTTGTTTGATCTGCCTTTAGGAGCTGCTGGCAGGCAATGCCTCAGAACGCAAAGCAGCAGTCCTGGTGTCCTGGTTTGAGGTAAAACAGAGAGAATTTTCTCTTCAGTAATTTTACTTTTTAGCCAGACCTCTTCTAATTACTGAAATTAGCATATTTTGCAGAAACTGTTCGCTCTCAGAGTGATAAGACCCGTGTTTATAGTTGATGCCAAGGAATGGGGTGCAGAGAAGCTCCTGCTTATCCTTATTGCTATAACAACCAAAGGCAGCCAACTTTGTTATTTGCCCTGTTGGAGGGTCGGAAAAGGAAAATCGTAGAGGGGTCACACCTGCGGGGAGGAGCGGACAGGACAGGTGACCCAAAACTGACCAACAGGGTATTCCATCCCATCTGCCTCATGCTCAGTATAAAAGCTGAGGGATCAAAGGGTCAACCCTCTTTCACCAGCAGCCAGGAGGACTCTGTCTGCCTTTGATCCCGATCCTGAATCCAGAGCCGGAATCCAGTTCCCGTCTGTCATGGAGTCCAGTCTGGGACTTCCCCAGTGCCTGACAGTGATGTGATCATCATCCTGGGGTACCGGTTTTGTGTCTCTATATATATATANCTTGATACGGTTTTGTATATATTTAATTATTTTCTTTTTATTCTTTTATTATTAACATTTCATTAAAGTAGTTTAGTTTTTTCTAAACTCATAAGCTTCTTTCTCTCTCTTCCTCCTCTCCTTGGAGAGAGAGGTGGGGAAGAGCTTCTATTGTTTGTTTTCAGTGGCCAGTCCGGCCCAAAGCACAACAGCTAGAACTACTGGGTTTTATCATGTTTGCTTAAAAATTTATTTTCTTCAAGGAAACTTAAAGTTTACCCATTAGAAGGATTCTGATTTTGCCAGAAAGAAAAATGAAGAATTAAATGAGAACAATTAGACTAGCAAAGATACAGACATATTTTTGTGTTTTTTAATCAACCCATGTACAATCTGGTTTGAGAGATGCTAAAAAAAAAAGAACAATGGACAGAATAACTCCTTAATTTTTTCTGGAGATGTTCTAGATTGGCTAGATTGAAAGCATGAATGAAATAGATTTTTTTTTTTTTTTTTTCTCCTAGTAAACTATTTTGCTAGAACAGGCAAGCAAATTTATTGGCATTTTTATTCACACAGTGCTGAGTTTCCCATGGTTTCAAAGTGAGCTGGAGAGAAAGTGAGCTGGCCGGAAAGAAAGAAAGAAAGAAACAAAGGACCTTTTATTACTTCCATGCTGCTTTTTTACCAAATAGCATGCAACAAATCTTGTTTTGTTCTTGTATCAGCAAAGCTGTCACTGGGTTTGGTAAGCATAGAAGTAATATCTGCATTATTCCTCCAATCATAATTAACATTTTTGTTGCTTTGCCACTGAATAAGAGTCTTGGGATGATGACATAGAAACTGGAGATTATTATTTATTATGAAAATGTCACTGCCAACTCATTTCATATTAATTTCTTTTTATAGTTCTAATATTTTGATATTTTAGTGCTTCACTTTGTGCCCTCATACATACCCTCATTTAAATATTTTTTCACTGAAAGGTTCAAATAAAATCTTTACTAAACACTTATGGGATGGCTTATTTGATTTACTTTTTAAATTAAAAAATACCCAACTTTAAGTAGGGAAAAGATGAAGTATGCTATTTTTTAAAGTTTATGAAATGCATTAGTTAGAATAAATATGGTTAAAAATTTTATCTTGTTGTTCTTAAGGGGCACAATATTGCTAACAGGACTAGTGTAACATTTTAAGTTTATATACATTACTATACAAATAAAAATATGTTTTATTATAAAATTATACCTTTTATATTATATATTAAAACTATATTATGGATTAAATTATATTATATATTATAAATTTCCACATCTTATTTATTTACATGTCTATTTATAAAGTGGGGAAAATAACCTTATTCAGAATAAATTAGTTTTAATATAGAACAAAACATGAGAACAAGAAATACCATGAGTGATCATGGAATAAGGAGAAAGTGTATTTTTGACAATGTGAGTTAGCTTCATTGTCTTACAGAAAAAGATTTAGCTTTAAAAAATATGGGAACATCTGTATTGTACTGCAGTCTGTAAAGTACAGCTGGTCTAGGCAGAGAAAAGCTCTGCTGCCAGATTTCTACAGAGTTGTCCTGCCTGGGAAGAATCACTTATATCACTTTCATGCTGCTCCCAAATTTGTGCCAAGAGCAAAGTGGCTTTAATGGATCAAGAAAACCTGGCCAACATTTGCTGAATTTTACAAGCAGCAAGTTAGTTTGGCAATAAGCAACCAAAGAAGAACAATAGACATATCATCACGTCCAGCAAAGGTCTTACTGAAAATTGAGAGTGGGATAATAACTCATATTTTCTATCTTTTTGTTAACCTATTTCTAAGAACAAAGAATGGATGAAGAAATGTTTGGGAAGAAATGCAGTTTAAACTTCTAGGGAGCATGTTTGAGTGCTTTTGTTTTACTCAGAGGAAAAGACTAAATAGGAAAGGTGGGGGTAGAAAGCTCAAAAAGCAAAACAGCATTTCAGTCCTCCTTCTGCCTCTGTGCTGATTTCAAAGGAAGTTTGCCTGTTCAAGCAATACAGCAACACAGAGGAAACCTGCAGTTCACAGCAGTCATTGTGCGCAGGGTCACAACCGGAAGTTTTCCATGTTTTATTTTCCAGCTCAGCTTATTATGGAAATAAAAGCTACTTAAATGTTTTCTGCTAGGGTTCGAGCATAGGTCTGCCTCCTTTTCCTTACAGTCACAGAGCTTGTCCTCACCTTCTGGATAACAAATCATGCAACCTTGTTCAGAAACTTTCCATACAGGTTGATTCATTACCACACCTTGAAGAAGCTGAGTGGCTAACAGCGAGACGACTGCCATAGCTTTTCATTATCTTCTAATTATGAAAACTGAGGGCTTATAACTAAGTTCAAGCACAGTAAAACAATGACAGTAGGGTTTTACAGGGTTTCCTATATTATTCCTCACAACTTCTTTAAAATAAGATTTAGAAAGAATATAACTTCGTGTTTATTATATAGCTGAAAGTTCGAATGTTCTGCAGCAGTCTGTATTCAGCTCTTTCACAATACACCAGGAAAATTTAGAGACATAATTTGGTGTTAAAATTCAGATATAACAATATTCACATGCGTTGCTCAGAGCACAATACAGCTGCAGAGTCTAAACTATGTTTTTCCGAAACAAAAGGACACTCTTTCAAGAAGCAAGTTATCTACTAACACAAGAAGATGGTGGGATACAGTTGGATGTATTTTGCAGTTATTATTGCAGTATTTATGTGAATGAATGCCACAGGAAAATCCAATTCAAAAGCAACATGAGGAAAAATAGCAGCTTATAGTTAGAAAAAATAAGTCTCTTTGCATTTCAGAAAAAGCCAGTTTCCATATTGTTTCAGCTGACTGACCAGGTCTGGTCTGTCTTGAACCAGTCTCTTGAACCTCATTGAGTGACCCATGGGAAGTAAAACATTACAATTCAAAGAAACATAATACTGCTGTATTGTCTTACTAGCCTCGGGCATCTTTCTGCTTCTTTCATGCTTGCACAACAGCTCGGTTATTCTGGGAATCAAGAATTTAATCCCAAGATACTGCTTTTATCCATCTCTTTTTTCCTTGTCTTTCTTTTTTTTTCTTTTTAATCTAGAATATCTCTAACATTTTGGGGGATTTTGCCAATATTTTCAAGAAAGTTATTTCCATAGTTATGCAAATAAATAAAATCGTCCCATAGAAAAAAGTGACATATCTGCAAGATTCCTTTTGCTCTAGGGCTATGAGACTAGCAGTTGATATTTCTTTGCCATCAGCTAAAATACTGAAAGGCACAGTTGCAATTCCATGTATTTATGTAACTTAGCTTCTTTTGTAAAGCCGGAGTAGAAAAAATTAATGGCACAGAGACAGCACAGTCTGACATAATAAAGAGCAGGAGAGGTCCAAGGAAAAGACCTGTATTGCAGGAAGCCTGTGAGCAGTAGATAGAAATCTGGAGTAGCCTGGAAGTTTGAGAAGCTAGTGGCAGGGATTGGAAGAGAAGGGACTCGGATCCAACTGGGACCTAGCAACAACAGGGACAGCCACAGAGAAACAGGAATGCAATGAGGAAGCAGTAGCCAAGAGTGGAGGATCAATGGAAAGAGATAAGTGAGGAGTGAGACATCCTATATAGAAGGGATATCAAGAAAGAGAAGTAGTCTACCACAGGGAGACCCCAGTTGTACACATACCGGCAACTGCTTCTCTTAGGAACCAGCACAAGTCCAATGAAATGCATGAAAAGATTGTCATTGACTTTGGCAGCCTTTGCATAAGGTGAAGGTCTCTACAATAAAGCATTGTAAATGTTATTACTTCAAAATTCAGGGAATATAGGCAGTATTCAAGTCCAGAATGCTAAAGACATTCTTCTTCATTGGAGTGGATTCCCCATGCTGATACCACATTATGAAATAGTCTTCAAAAAATGATCAAAAGACAGGCAAAGGATGGCTGCCTGACAGTGTCCTTCTAACAGACATGAAGGTCACTACATACATGTTTGGAAAATTCAAAGTAAAGAGTGCCTAATGAACATCATGTACAAGGAATTTCTTTGCATCTTTTATACTCTCTCAGCTACTGAAATTAACTCATTTTCTCGGCAGATGAAATTTTCCTTTGTACAGTTTTGTGGCCTTGCTAGCTTCTCCACAGTTCTGTAAGGATAAGCAAACCCTTCAACTACACTGTGGCTGCAGAGAGCTCTGCCGCAAAACTAGTTTAGATCTAGTTAGAAAGAGAGATGGTGCAGATGGTGGCTCAGTAGGTGCGCTCATGCTGAGCACCACAGAAATCCACTTTGTTGCATCCAACCAAATGTAATTATGAGCTGGTTTTTTTGTTTGTTTGTTGGTGTTTTTTTCCCCCCCAGCTATGGCTTACAAAAGATGGAGTCATAGGATAAAAAGCCAGCTCCAGGGAAACGAGTAGGATTCTTTACTGATAATAAGATTTTGCCTGTACTCCTTGCAGTGATCTTTCATGATTTTTTGTGAGTCTAAGAACATTCTTAAAGTCACAATACTAAGAATGAAACATATCGTAAGTTGTTTCAACTTTCACATACAAATAATTCTGCAAATGTTTGTATCTCAAGGTTTCAGAGGAAAGATGAAAACCCAGATATTAAAATACGATTTTGCATAGAGATATATGTATACTTTTGTCAATTTGCATTTTGAAAAACCTCCTTTTCTGAACTCTGAGGTTTGTAGTGCAGATTCAAACTTCAATCAAGCCATTTTATACTACAGTTTTACTTAATTAAGTTATGCCAATTTTTAAAAATATCACCAAGTTCATTTTCTCAGTGTTATTTATCTTCTGGTTCCTGAAATTGTCCAAAGTACCTTCAGAACATGCACAGAAAGGTCCACAAGAGTTCTGTCCTCTAAGTTGCTTTTCCAGAATCAAAGACTAACTCTAAGCAGGTAAGAGGCAAATGATATCTTAGAATAGAAAGCAGAGGTGTAATAAGGTCAGTGTATATTGTCAGAGAAGTTATTAATAGTGTTCTTTATGCAAAAATTGTCTTTAGTATATTAAAGTAACAGTTTCTCCCAAAACTGTAGAAAAGTGATTTTTCTCTTTGTAGGTTAACTAGAACTTGTTGCTGCTCTTGGGTTTTTTTCTCTTCACATAACAGCTAGCTACCTGTTTGACAGGTGACTGCTGAGAAGAAGGATACACAGCAAGGGTGCTAATGGCTCATTCACAAACAGTTGTATGAAGCTAGAGACTTTCTTCAAACATTTGAATTTCGGCAATATATACTAGCAGTGTACACCTGTCGAGTGTTATTGAGTACTTGATATAGTTGATATACTATAGCACTGCTTTCACTGCTGTCAGCTATAACCATATAACTCATTTACTAATATAGGTACTTTGGACTTTATTCTTTTTTACTATGAAAAAAAATCAATGCAGTCATTATTTTCAGGTCTCTCTTGTATACAGGGAAAAAATAAAAGAAAAGGTAGGGACTAAATACTAGTCAGTATTCTTTGGCTTCTGCTCTAATGTTATTTCTTGTAAAGAAAAGTAACTTGAAATGATGCTGTAGGGCCTCATTAGCATATTTAAGAAGTCACCACTAGTGGCCTGCTGAATGAGAAATAGGTAATAATCTGGTATTTTCTTAATACTTCAGATGATGCACTTCCTGACTATAATTTTTGCCATTTTTCCTCCTCAGTAGGTACCTCTCAAACATTCAGCCTAATAACAGATAGAAAAGAAGCAAACTGGGTACATTACTCAATGCTATTATGAAAGAAAATACAAAGTCCTAAAAAAATGTTTAAAACAGAGTATTTACAAATAAGGAAGTTATAAAGAAACTGGTTGTGGTGGTTTAGTTCCTTCTCAGTCCCAGAATATGAAAAAGAACCAATTTGAAGTAAATATTTGTTTGTTTGAGATACAACAATGAATCTCAAAGAGATTTTCAATTTGTCAATACCTTACACTCATTCAGGACCTGGTCTGCTGTATGTCTGAATATATGAAACACTCTTCACTTTCACCTGAATCCAGGGAAATGAGAGCTCTACCTCTCTTTAGAACTATGGAAAGATAGGGCTTTTAAGGGGAAATAATATTTCCTGAAGTTTTCTAAATTTAAACTGTATCATCTTTAAATGTCCCTTATCATCTAACAGTATTTCTTGTGATGAAAGCCTTCACATGACTTCTTTAAAGAAACTTTCTTGTTGTTACAGAGAATTTTTAAGACATGATACCTAAAGACTCATGCTCACAAAAGAAAATAGAAAGAATCTATATTATTTGTATGTAAGGTGGGTTCTTATTCCTCCAACAGGACTACATCATTTACTAATGAAGTAGATAAGGGTCCATATGGGGAAATAAACTCTAAAAATGTGCTGGGGAAACAATCTTTGGACTCTTTAACATATAGTCAAATAATTCAGTAAGTCCTCATAGATGAAAAGAGCAGATGAAATTTATTTCTGCCCCTTGTCCATCTTTCATCTCCTTTTAATGTCCTTGCTCACAGATTCATGCTCTTACAAAGCAAGATGCAGAAATGTGTTTGGATACAACCATATAAAGACCAGGTGGCAGTAATTATAATTAAGACATTAAACTATATTTTTGAAAGTGCCTAGCAAAGAAGGTGTAACTAAGACTACGAATGGAAAGATCCTGGAAAATCTGAAATTAATCAGCTGAAAAGCAAACAGAAGTGCTGCTACAACTCCCAGAAACAGATACTGAACAAAGACACGTTTATTTAAAACTGCATAATATACATCAGTGTACAGTTATCAGTTTACCATGACAGTCACAGATTCAGAGTTTAATTTGGATAAATAGATTGGGAAAGAAATGTTGTTTTCAACTGGCAGGTAAGCCTGTTTTCAGTTCAGATAAATTGTTCCACCAAATAACTTATATTGGCAGGCTTATAAGGAAAGAAAATGTTTGTGAGCTGAAGGTACAATTGGGAATGGATTTTATTTATTTAGGTATTTTCATATCAGGTGGCAAAGCCATAAGTTCTGAGGGTTTATTCTGCTGCTAGCAGCAACCTAGATTATAGCATGTCTGAGTTACCTAGGCTGCAGTATATATTTTTTTCAAAGGTATGAATTGTACAAATAATAGAAAATACCTTGTTTCTCTTAAGCTGCTGCACAAGGTTATATAAGACTGTGGTACTGCTCACCTAATCATTTTCCAGACAAACCAAAATAGTAACATTGTTGCTCACTCATTTCTTTTTCCTCTCTTTCTCTCTCTATTTATCTATATAAACCACATTTATCTACTACATTTATCAACTAGAAAACCACAATAAAAATGTAAGTAGTTAAAATTTAGAAAAAAAAAAAAGCTGGAATTAGTTATATATCGTTGCTTTTAATTCAATCTTATTATTTAGAAGTTATGATGTAGCTTGTAATTGTCTCATCACATGTTTTTAGTGGGGAAAATTGCCTGACTCTGTGAAATAATTACTTTAAATTTTTTTGTTATTATTTTAAAAAGGAAATTGAAAAATCAGAGTTTTGTCATAATGACATCTACCCTTAGTTGCAAGATGAGGTTATTATCCTCTGTGTAAACTGGCATGTAAGGGAGCTAAAATACATCAGAGGTTGCTTTCAAAGCCAGACACCACAAGCTGTAGATAAAACTCTCAGAATCATTTCAAGATTATGGTAGGATACACATCTTAGAGGACTTACCCTCATC
Source organism: Burhinus bistriatus (assembly GCA_013397275.1). Lineage (NCBI taxonomy): Eukaryota > Metazoa > Chordata > Aves > Charadriiformes > Burhinidae > Burhinus > Burhinus bistriatus. Next base: position 4,263 of record VYXH01005889.1, on the reverse strand, counting down.
AGCCGGTTTTTCTGATATATAAGGGTTTTTCCTATGCCATTTGCAGTGTGTCCGTATTCCCAATATTTTCCATGTGTAGGCTAGCTCCTCAGGAGCAATAACTACACATAAGTTTACTTAGCCTACCCTCCCAGTCATGTTTCAGTGATCTCTTCCTGGATCCTAGTCCTAAATCTGTTTAGCCACTTAATAATTGTACATCCATTCTAAGTTTCTCCTCACCCACCTTCCTCTGACCACAATTGAATCTCCCTCTCCAGGCTATCTAATTTTTTTGCCATATTTGCCCTTCTCCCTACCCAATCTATTTGTTAGGACCTGCAATGGGATTAGACTGTTTTTTCAATCAGTTCCAATTCACTGCCCAGCCCAGTGTGTCATATCCCAGAGACGCACTTGCAAGAAAAGTCTTGTGATTTCAGAAGCAGCATCTTTGAGGAATTTCACTGCTCAGCCTTTCTCGAAAACATATGAGAGCTGTGATCTCTCCACGGTTTATGATCCAGGTAGTGGTGCCTAGTTCTTCATGGAAAAAGAAAATAGAAAGGTCCTCACAATATTCCAGCCAGATTTCAGGATCTGTATCAGATGAAAGGTGACCAAATCTTTTTTAACACTGAGAAATATGTTTTCCCTACCATACTTTGCAGAAAAAGCCATAGTGAAACTGCTGAAATTTTCCAATGGTATTCAGACTGAGTTTTACGATCAGTACAGACATTTTTGCTGAGATAATTAAATGTTGGAAAAGATATAATTAACTGAAAAGATCCTTTCTTTGTGTGTGTGTGTGTGCAAATGTGATGTACATTTTATAATAGGCACGGTTCTAACTCTAAATTTGGCATTTATTTAATCTAAAATAATGACTTTAGATATCTATCTATGTATCTATCTATTTCATATGTTTTATATATTCTTAATATGCTGAACAGAATTATTTCCTGATCCCCTTTTCCTGCAAGTTTATATCATTCATTTTACAAGTTCATATTCTTTATTAATCATGTTTATGAAAAGACTAAGAACAAAAAGACCACAAAGTCCCATGAAAATTAATTTTACATTCTGAATACGTCTATAGGTGATGCTGTTCCCATAATTATTAAAAAAAAAGAAAAAAAGAATCTAACCAATCCTTTTTGCTATAAACAAGGAATAGATTTCTTTTTAGATTATCCATTTACTGATACCATAGCCAAAGAGCAATGTTACCAAGAAAATATTGCCTTTTGACAGGTCCCCTAACACTGAAGCAAAATTTGTAAATGTGATATCAGACCACTAATTGTACATAAGAGAGAAAAATAAATTGTGGAAGTCAGATTTGTACCATACAGTTTTTAAAACTTTGTGGATATCCTCAGTCTGACCATTTAACTTTCAGTTGTATGTGAAATACAGTATTGAAAAGCAGAAAGGATTAACCAGTGGGAAAGGATTTTGGTAACAAATTCTTTACAAGTCCCTGAAATGTAGTGGCTTAGTCCTTGAAAAGCATATACTGAAAGACCCACATTCAGGTCTCTCAGATTAGTTCCCTAGCCTATAAACAGGCTTTTGGCCTTTTAATTACTACAGGCAGTTTATGTTTTACTGACAAACTTTTCGTGTTACCTTTGGGAATCATCACTCAGTAATCATAAATACATAATGATAAAAATAATCTTCCTCACAGAAGCAATTTAGGTTGGAAGAGAATTTTGGAGGTCATCTGATTCCACTACTACTAAATTAGGATGAGATCTGAAGTTGTATCAGGTTTCTCAGTGTCACATATTCAAGACTTCTCTCTGCAAACTGTTCCAGTGATCAGCCTCACTGTGAAGAATTTCTTCCTTATATCTAATCAGAACTTCCCGTATTGCAACTTATATCTATGGCCTGTCTTGCTGTGAACTTCTCAAAAGAAGCTGGATGTGCTGCCTACTCTTCACATTGCAGCCCTGTACGCCACTGGCCTTCATTGCTGCAAAGACATGATACTGACACATAGAATCATAGACTAGTTTGGGTTGGAAGGGACCTTTAAAGCTTATCTAGTCCAACATCCCTGCAATAAGCAGGGGCATCTTCAGTTAGACCAGGTTGTTCAGAGCCTCGTCCAACCTGACCTTGAATGTTTCTAGAGATGGGGCGTCTACCATCTCTCTGGGCAACCTGCTCCAGATCTTCACCAACTTTATTGTGAAAATTGCTTCCTTATATCTACTCTGAATCTACCCCCTTTTAGTTTAAAACCATTACCCCTTGTCCTATCACAACAGGCCTAACTAAATTTTGTCATCATTCTTTAAGTACCAAAAGGCCACAATAAGGTCTCCCTGGAACCTTCTCTTCTCCAGGCTGAACAACGCCAATGATCTCAGCCGGTCCTCATAGGAGAGGTGCTCCAGCCCTCTGACCATTCTTGCAGCCCGTCTCTGGACTCACTTCCACAGGTCCGTGTCTTTCCTGTGATGAGGGCTCCAGAGCTGGACGCAGGACTCCAGGTGGGGTCTCACAAGAGCAGAGTAGAGGGGCAGAATCACCTCCCTTGACCTGCTGGCCACACTTCTTTTAATGGAGCCCAGGATATGACTGGCTTTCTGGACTGCAAGCACGCATTATTGTCTTGTGTCCAGCTTTTCATCCACCAGTACCCCCAAGTCCTTCTTGGGAGGGCTACTCTCAGTCCCTTCATCCCCCAGCCTGTATTGATACTGGGGGTTGCCCTGAACAAGGTGCATGACCCTGCACTTGGCCTTGTTGAACCTCATGAGGTTGCACATGGGTCCACTTCTCAAGCTTGTCCACATACCTCTGAATGGCATCCCATCCCTCAGGTCTGTCAGCCCCACCACTCAGCTTGGTGACATCTGCAAATTTTCTGACGGTGCACTCGACTAAATAGTACTGGTCCCAATACTAATGCTCAGGATTTACATATCCTTCCCTGCAAAATAACTTTCTATTCTGTTGCCCCAGGCCCATACTGTTTCATGGGGTCATGCCACACCAGGGACTGAACTTTGCACATACTCTTCTTAAATTTCATGTTGTTTCCGTCAGTCTGTTTCTCCAGCCTGCTAGGGTCCCTCTGAATGGCAGCTTTGCACTTCAGCTCATCAAATGCTCCCTCACTTCAGGATTATGTGCAAATTTTCAGACAAGGGTTTCCATACCATCATCTTGATTGTTAATGAAGATGTTAAACTATGTCATCGCTTGTACTAATCCCTAAGTTGCTGGGAGCTACCTGACCTTGAAACTTAGCAACATAAAATCATAGAATGGTTTAGGTTGGAAGGGACCTTAAAGATCATCTAGTTCCAACCCCCTTGCCATGGGCAAGGACAGCTCCCACTAGTCCTGGTTGCTCAAAGCCCCACCCAACCTGGCCTTGAACACTTCCAGGGATGGGGTCTCCACAACTTCCCTGGGAAACCTGTTCCAGTGCCTCTCCACCCTCACAATGAAAAATTCCTTCCTGAGATCTATCCCAAATCCCTCTTCCAGTTTGAAGCCATTACCCCTTGTCCTATCACTACATGCCCTTGTAAAAAGTCCCTCTCCAGCTTTCTTGTAGGCCCCTTTCAGATACTGGAAGGCTGCTATAAAGTCTCCCCAGAGCCTTCTCTTCTTCAGGCTGAACAACCCCAACTCTCAGCCTGTCCTCACAGGA
>VYXH01005887.1:353851-481433 GCA_013397275.1 Burhinus bistriatus | reverse complement strand
ACAGCCGGAGCAGACACACATATCTCTTCATCAGGACCCCAGCCGCTAGCCCTGGAGAGCCAATTACCCCTCCCTGATTGGTATCAGATAAGGAGGGAATTTTTACAAATTAGGGAATAAATAGAATTTCCACACGTGGAGCAGGGAGGGCTTGAGAGGCAGTAATGAAAAACGATACATCACCATCAGCCAGACAACCCTATTCATACGCCGATGCATTACGCTCACTACTCATAATCCTGCCGAGTGACAGACAGCCGCCGAGCCGGCCGAGCCAGAGGGGAACGCATCCCGCTGGCCAGCCCGCTCCGAAGCACGGCCTCCAGCCACCAGCACCCTCGTGGTAGCCCGGGGAGTTCTTCCCTCAGCCGGCGCCGTGGTGTAGCCTCTGCCACCGCCTCACTGACCACACACCACCTGCTCAGCATCGCTCCCCGGCTGCTGGGGACAGACCTCCCGGCAGGGGTGACACCGTGCGGGAGCCGTCCCTGCTCTGCTGCCTGCAGGAGGAGCCCAGCAGGGCGAGCCTCCAAACTTGGCCCCAAGTTTGGTGGTCAAAGCTGGCAGCTGGACACCCAGCTGCACCCAAGCCTCTCAACTGACTGCCGCGGCCCCATGGGAAAAACACATCTTGCCCAAAATTATCCAGCCCAAATCGTGCCTTCAAGAAGCCTCCTCCCTCTCTTGGTGGCTCATAGCAGTATCCTGCTATTACAAGATCCCTATCTAATTTCCAGCAAGAACGTGCCTTTTTATACTATTCAGCCCCCAAAATCAGCCCCACGGCTCTCAGCTCCATTGCTCAGCCAGCCCCGGGTCCCCCCGCATCGGTGGGGTCCGTGTCACCGTGTGAGCAGTGTCAGGGCTCAGGGATGAAGGAGGCAGCACTGGCTCCAACCAGCCACAGGAGTAAAGGATTGCTCCTGCACGGCTCTGCTCCATCGGGAAGAGGCTTGGGCTGGGTCACCTCCCATCTCCCCGTGAGCCTGCTGCCAAGGCAGCCCCGAGGTCAGCCCTTGCCCAGGGCAGACCCCAGAGCCACCAGCCGGCTGTGTCCCCTGAGCCAGGGCACCAACCCTCAGACCACGGCAGCACAGTCCTTAGCCCTGGGAAGCGATGGAGCTGGATGGCCCCAAGAATGCGGCCAGCACCCAGCTAACAGGGACTTGGCACGTGGCTGGCATCGGAAAGAGCAAATCCTGGATGTGCGGGGACCCCACTGACATTCGGAGCCCAGTTTGTGCCGTACTCCCCAGTGTTGGAGCTGCGCACCTCCGTGCCTGTAATTAGCTCTCCCTTATGACAAGCACGTCACTAAACAAAATGCTCGGCAGGAGATCAATCTCGCCTGTAAGTCACGCAGCCTTTAATTTATTCAGCATACAATGTCGCTCCACCACCGGCTTCCTGTAATTTATACCGTACACTGTCGTGTATTATTTAACTCGTCCGAGTGTTTTACAGCTCGCCTGAAAGTCGCCATGCGAAATAAAGTCAGGGCTGGGGCACAGGTGAGGTGCAGGGAGGATACAAGGTGCCTCCTTGCTCTGGGGCTCCTGGCCTGGCTTGGGGACAAGATCACTGTGACAAGTTCCTGCAGAAGTTGGTGGCTCAGGACCCCCTCGCCAGGGCTCTGTGGGTCTTAAGGGCAACGGGAAATGGGTCCCCACAGGAGCCCAGTAAATAGCAGGCTCCAACACTGGTGCTTCCTTAGAGGAAGGAGAAAAGGACACCGGCAGGAGGAGAGGGCAGCAGGACTCCTGCCTCCTAGGGCTGGGGTGACTGGGGAGACCCAGCTGGACTTGGGGATGGGACAGGGCAGAGATGCTCTCGCTACCTCCTCCTCCTGGCTGTGCTGGTTGCTGGGGATGGCCAGGCTGGTGCCTGCCCCTCTCTGCAACATGGATGGAGGGTCCCTGCCCACAGGCGCTGCTCAAAGCACAGCCAGATACGCCGGAGCAGTGAGGTGAGGGAGGAGGCTGGGAGCCCCATGGGGTGGCTCAGCAGATGCAACAGCCTCATCTCCTGGACCAACCTGGTCAGACTTGCCAAGGCCAGGCTGGATGAGGCTTTGAGTAACCTGATCTAGTGGAAGGTTCCAATGGCAAGGGCATTGGAACTGGATGATCTTTAAGGTCCCTTCCAACCCAAACCATTCTATGATTCTGTGATTCTATGACTATAGGGCTGCAGGCAGCTGACACAAGGGGACAGGACAGGCAGGGGAGGTGAGCAAGCAGCAGCGCTGCCAGCACGTCCACACCCACCAGTACCAGAGCAAGAGAGAAGTCCAAGGGACAGGTGGGAGCTGGGATGCTGCTGCAGCAACACTGCCCAGCCCATGGCCTGTCACCACCACGGCTCTCCTTTTGCCATGCCTGCACAGCTGGGACTCTCGCTGTCATTGGAGCAGGTTCCTGGGAATCCTGGGGGGCACTGGTGGGAGCAGGCAGTGCTGCCAGGGTGGTGGGGCTTCATCCCACAGGCAGGATGTCGGAGACTGCCCCATCGCCCCTCCTTCTGGTGCACACCCTAGAGCAGATAGAGGGTGGGCAGGCAGCGTGTGGTCAGACGGCTCCTTCCTGGCCCCTCCAGCAGGATACATGGCAGCAGCAGCCAGGCCCTGAGACCAGGAGCGAGGTCCTGCCCCAGAACTGGGGTAAGGACTGGGGCTGGACTGGGCTGAGAGCCGGTTGGTAGCTGGGGCCGCCACTCCGAGCAGCTCACCTAAAGCATGTCTGTGGTCGTGCAGCTGGATGGAAAGTCAGTGATGTAGGGCTGGATATCCTCCGCAGGGAAGGTTAAAACCTCTGTTCAGTGTAAAGTTGCCATATCTAAGCACTTATGATCATGATATTTATGGCTAGTTTATTCCAGGCTGTTAAAGGCAGCAGTAGTTATCCACAGATAAAGGGAAGTCGGCTCCCTTGATGCCTTGTCTACCTGCGGTGAAGACATGCCCGGCTGGTGCCGGGCACCTATAGCGTGTAACTCACCCTGTGGCCCCCTGCCAGAGCCAGCGCTGGGGTTGCGCGTGCAGATGCTGCAGCTCGGCATGGCAGGGACGGTGGCTCTGGTTCCGCTGCGTGGGAGCTGTGGGGACAGATGTGGGAGATGCCATGTCCCTACCCCTGAGTGATTCTGCTGGGGACCAGGAGGTCACCAGCCTTCAGGGAGCAATTTGGCGGTGCCGTCCCGCTGGTCCTTAGCACTGGTGCAGGTGTCCCTGCCTCCCGTATCCCCTCTGCGTGCTGCCATGCCGCTGCCATGCCCTGCGCTGACAGAGGGTTTATTTAGAGCAGCAGAAGGCCAAACCACTCTGGGCTTTGCAGGGCATTTCGAGCCCTGCAACCTCCCCCCTGCTGCCGCCGCCTGGCCATTGGCTCTGCTCCATGTCCAGCTCCTGACACCCAGTCCCACCACTGGGATTGGGACCCTAATTAGGGAGAAATTTCAAGGGAGAAATGATAGAGTTTATAAAGCTGAGTTTCTCCTGCCTGTGAGTGACACGAGATGTCAGAGAAAGGAAATAAAAGGCAAGGATGCAATTCCAATGCTGCCAAGAGTGTGTGGCGAGTCCTAATGGAAAGTTCTCCTGCTCTTTAAAGCTTGGTCAGATGGCCTAGTTATTGCTTTAAAAGGACCCAGAATCAAACCGCGGCGCCGCACTCGAAGCCTTCAAATAAAGCGAGCTGTGTTTCTGCAGGTCCAGTGAGGCAGAGGCAGGCGATTACACACAGAAGGGCAGGTCTCTTTATCTTGGAGGGAGACCTACCTATTTTTAAACATTAGCTCCAAATCAGCAGCTCACCTCTTTGTCTCACACAAACCCTCTCTCGCCTTCTGGAGGAGAGATCAAACGCCAGCCCTGCTGCCATTGTTTCTCTCCCAGCGAGATGGATGCGGGACTGTAATCTTCCCACAAAGCCGCATGCTTCAAAGGCATCAAAAGTGCTTATTAAAAGTCCTAGGAAACTAATTTAATAACATCCCAAAGGGCTGGAAAAATCAGCGCCAGCAGCTCAAAATGTAACCTGGCGAGGGAGATGGGCCCCTGTTTGACATGACTCCGTCTGCAGGGGGCTGCACGCGGGGCCGGGGCACTTCAGCACGCAGACCTGCCCCGCTCCCTGCGGCATCACCACCCTGGCGCTGCCCGCTCTCCTGCCGGTGAATGCAGCTGGGCGAGCGGGAGCACGGGGGACCCTGCCCCAATGGCCAGCCAGCACAGCTCGCATGGGACTGTGTCCCCACCGAGGGCTTTGCACTGAGATTGCTGGACTGGAGGCATCCTCGCACAATGGGGACAGAGACTGTCCATCCACCCTGGCTCTATGGCTCGGCTCCCCTTGTTGAGGTGAAGAGCCCTGCGCCATCCTGGAAGCAGGATTTCAGGCTTGCCTCCAAAACACGGAAAGCACCAGGTGGCCTTTGCTGGCCACCTCGGCGGCTGCCGGCACGGCGGCTGGCCTCGTGGCAGCTTCATGCTCAACCAGCAGACAGGGATGTCAGCCAGACCTACACAGCCACGTCAGAGAGAGCCGTGCGTTGTGTGTGAGACAGACCCGCACATCGCCCGCAGGGACGGGCTGACACACGTGCCTTCCCGCTAACGTGTATGTGCAGCACGCACGTGCTCACAGCCGCAGTGGCACGAGGGCTGTGCTCCCTGGCACCCCCCAGAGCTGGTACCTGCTCCTGGCCCGCGCCGGGTGATGTGCGGGACCCTGGGGCTGTGTCCCATCTGAACGGCACAGGCTTCCGCGGAAAGGGGCAGGGGATGGAAATTAACGCTCCAGCCTTCGTCTCATCCTGCCCATTAGCGGGGCTGTTTTACTCTGGATCATTAAATATGTATATCTTATTACACGCCTTGTTACAGTATTGAGCTCTATTGACTGATAATAAATTCCAAGCATCATCCTGGTCATAAATTTATCTGGAGATGATGAAGACTCAATAATCTAGTCATGCAGATAATATGATAGGGCCTTAAAAAAGATCATTACATTATATGCCAAAATTAAAAGTGAAATACACTTTATTAACACTGTTTCCACACTCGGGGCCATTACTTGTTATAACCCCTCCTGCCCTCCCACCCATTCGCACACCGTCCCTCGGGTGAGCCAGGGAAGGCGAGATGGGGCAGAGCTGCCACAGCTCTACCCTGGCAGGAGCCTGGCAGAGGGGTAGAGGGGGGTGGCAGGTGGCACAGTCACACCGGGACTTTCCAGCTTGACCCCAAGGATGCAGGGCCCTGCCCCGTACAGCACCGCTGCCCGGCCCATTGGGCAATGGCCTCTGAGCATCTCCAGGTGTCTCAACAAACTCCCCTGCCTGGTGTCGCCGGCTGCCCGCAGGCAGCCCTCAGCAGGCCCTGGCTGTAGCCATTGGGACCAAGGGCAGCCTTGTCCCCAACTTCCAGAAGGAAAAAAATGACCTCCTGCAGCTTCAGGTCTCCTGAGAAAACTGCCCACCCACTGGGGTTAACCCAATAGCTCCCACCTGACAGCACCTCTCCCCCAGGCTCTGGCAAGAAGCAGAGCGAGGACGGGGGTTCCCTCTCATGCCCGGCCGCACTGCGGTGTGGCACAGACAGCCAGGGAGCAGAAATGGGGATGCGGGTGCAGTGGGTGTCCCCTCTGAGACAGGAAGGCTCCTGGCAGGCTCCCGGTGCCCCGGTGCCAGACTGACCAAGCTGCCCCTTGGTGGGACGGTGAGGGCCAGGCAGCTCCTGTCCACCCTCCCTGGGGACCAGCGGTCAGCCCCCTCCTCCCGCTGGCCCTCCGAAGCCATTCCTCTCCTTTAACAAGAAGGTCACAGCCATTTAAACTCCTCTGATGGGGGCAGGCGGCTCGTGCCCCTCCTGCCTGGCAGGGCTGGCCTGCCCGTGCTCCCGCCTGCGGATCAATGGCACGCAGCAAGTTTAAAGCGTGTCCCCCCCCTGCCCTGGTTCCCTGTCCCTCGGCCACCTTCCTCTCCAGACACGCAAGGTGATGAGTGCCGGGGGGGCCCTGCGGATCGATGCTGCGACACGGATCGGCTGCTGGGAAAAACCAATCGCAGATCAGATGGAAACCGACTTCTTCTTGTATCTGCCCGGCTCTTGCCGGGATAGATTGGCTGGAGAAATCCGATGGCAAGAGGAGACAAAGGGGGAGGCGATGGGGAGAGGAGGAAAGGGCTGATAATGCTCCTGCCGCGGCCGCTCTAATCTGTGACAGCCTGAGGATTTGCTGAAAACCATTATCACATTGCTCTCCCTTCTCTTGTCCCTGATAAAGCCCCGGCTAATCTGTTTGTTGCAGGTATTGAACGAATGCATTTAGCGAACCAAGGGGTGTGCGTACGCCTCCCTGCCTGCGGAGCAAATGTTTTTTCCCTGCACCTCCGGCCTCGCTGGGAGGCGAAGGGGGAGCAGGGAGGGCAGGGATGGTTTTGGGTACAGCCTTGGTGCGGGTGCAGACTCTGCCCCACTGGGCTATGCCGTGGGCAGAGGTGTCATTGCCTGGGGGAAACGTCTCTGCCGGATGCCCTTTACGAGTTTTGGGGAGCTTTTCTCTAAGCATTGCATTTCAGCTTCATAACGCAACTTGCGGAGGGCGGCGAGCGAAGCCCTGGGGCTGGTGAGCGATGTGGCGGTGCTGTGGCACATCCCAGCTGGGAACGCTGCCGCAGCCCACCGTGCAGCCAGCCGCAGAGCAGCCGAGACGGGGTGACACGGGGGGGTTCTGTGCCACAGGAAGGGCTCTCGGACACCCCAGTTTGCCCGAGCCTGGCTCGGCTTGTGCCTGCCTGTCCCGGTGCTGACCTCAGCCCTCCCCTTGCGAGAGACTCTTTCTCCGGGGAGGAGAGATAATTCAGTGGCTGTGAAAGCCCAGACCCGGGGTTCCCGCAGCCGCCTGTTACAAACAGTTCTAGTGGAACATTAATTATAGTAATTTAGCCGTGGAACACTAACTGCAGCCAGTGCAATAGCATTCAGTACATTAGTGGCTATAACCCACTCCTTAAAAAAGACATTTGGCTACTGACAGCTGATAAAATGAGTTGTGAAGCATAACCAAAGGGAAAAAAAAATACATCAGAAGCATGCTGGGAGTGAGCCGTGGGGCGGCCGGGTGGGTGGCAGCACCCCACAGGGTGCCGGGGGTGCGGGGGTGCAGGTGGAGGGGCAGAAGGTGGTGGGGGGCTGCAGCAGGCACCCTCCTGCCCGGCACACGGGCCGGGTGGTCTCTCCACGCCACGGGCAGGGCTCGGTGAGGTGGGGGCGTGGGGCCGTGTCTCCGCAGTATGTCAAACAGAAGGACATTTCCTTCTATCTCCCAGCCGCCGCCCCAGGGCACAATCCACCTACATTCAATCTTTACTCCACTACACATGTTTCCTTTCCAGCCTCGGATTATTTTTTATCATCAAATTACCGTGGCGATAAGATGGAGTAGATGTGATAGCGAGCGGAGCGCCTGCCCTCCCCGCTCCTCGGCATCCCTTCTTCCTCTGCCACCCTCAGCCTCCCGGCTCTGAGCAGGCCGGGGTGGGGGTTATCCAAATGTCAGGGGGTGAGAAGAGCCCCCCTGGCAGCTGGATTTGCCGGCTGGGACCAAATCATGGCTGGCAGCGAGCGCCTGAGCACAGGCAGGCAGCAGCTGCCCCAAAGCTTGGGTGCCCACCAACCGCGACAAGTTTTGGGGTGCCCCACCACAGTGTGGGACCCTGCTGGCAGCTGTGCCACAGCAGAGCCGGCGCCGAGCATCCGCTCCCCAGTGCTCTGCTGCAGCACCCCGGCTCCCCCACTGCACCCGATGCCCCAACCCGGCACCAGAGGTGCAATAGCCTGGTGACACCGGTGAGGTGGCAGGGACACGGGGAGCCCCAGCGCAGGGGTGGCCAGGAAAAGCGCATCTCTGCTGTTACAAGCCCCAGCAGCGCGGCGAGGCCTCGCTGTGATGAATCCTCCCCATCTCCTTGTTTACTCCAGTTTGCAACAAATGAGTCCCTGCCCGTCCGGGGATAGCTCATCCGGAGGAATGCTCTTTCAGGCCTCTCCCTCTAATCCCTATTAATTTAAATAATGCTCGGCCACTCTTCTCAAACTATTTATTATTTATCAGGTTTGTTTATTTGTAGCTAACAGGTAGCGCTCAGCATGCGTCCCTGGCATGGGGACAGGGGCTGTTCATCACATCGGCTCCCCCGCCATCCACCATCCGTCAATTACTCCTGCTTCCTTTAATTAGTAATGAGGACTAATATCTCTGCCTGGGATGGTGGCTGGAGCGGAACTTCCCTCCGGTGGCATCCGAGCAGCACAAGGGAGGGAATGAAAAATAAATACCTGTGCCAGGCTGCTGCTGCTGCTCCCGGACGTGCAGAGGTGCCTGCCAGCCCCCATGCACCCCTTCCCAGGGGGGTCCAGTCCCTGGCAGTTCCCCAAGTGTCCCCCGTACACCAGAGGCTGCTAGCCAGCAGGGCAGGGAAGGTGATGCCAGCCAGGTCCTGATCCACGGGTGGCCTTTCCTGCACGGCTGGGCCATCCCAGACCACGGGGGATCCCCTGCCGAGCCCCACCTGCTGAGCTCTGCATGGGTGTCGGCAAGGGGTAGCCTAAATTAAATGGTCATTAGAGCCTCCAGCCTCGCCTGGCGGTCCTGGGGAGCTCTGTATCAGAACATGCCATCCGGAGGCAGCCTAATAGCGAAGGCAGCACACGATATAAATGGAGCCCCTTTGATTTATTGACTGGGAGAAGTTTTTACACGATAGCCCATTAAGACGGACGGCTCTGTTTACAGCCAGGCCATCTAGCTATAGGGACCCTGAACTGGATGGTGTGTTTTGCTATTGCTCTTCAGGCAGACATCTCATTAAGGGGAACAGCATATGGAGCTCTCTGGATCTATACTTCACGAGTCCTGAGGGAGGCTTTTACCATTTTTAATAAGCGGGCAAGGTTAGCAAACCTGCAACGTGGTGACCTCCCCTCCCTGCGCGATGGATCTCCCTGAAACGCAGAGAGCTGGACTCACCGGGTGCATGCGGGACTCCATAAATCACCTCTCCGCTGCCGGCCAGGGAAACCATCTGGGGAGGATGGCAAGGGGGGCCCGGACCAGGCAATACTGTGTCTGAAATGGGGTGGCAACGCATGGCTCAGCCGAATGCACCGGGGGCAGGCAGCTCGGCAGGGAGCGGTGTGGAGTGTGCCTCTGCCCTTCGTGCCGGTGGGGTAGCAGGCAGCACATGGGTGGCTCAGCCGGCAAAGGTGCTTTAAGGAGAAAGCGTTAACAAGATAGCCACAGTGCAGGAAACGAAATCCCCAGCTGGCTGTCGAGGGGGGATTATTCCGTATTCAGTAACACGGCTGTTTAGGAGAACAAGTAATCTCTGGCAAAGACCTCCGGCTCTTCTCCAATCTGATAAAGCCGTGCAGCCCACAGGCAAGCTGGCCCCCACGGGATGGATGCCAATGGGTTGGGGCTGCCGGGGCTGGAGGAGGAGCGGGAAGGCAGGCACGTGGGGCGAGCCGCCGAGGGATGGGGGGACACACTGCAAACAGCTCACCCAGGACAGCTTTCCAAAGCGAAAGGGCTTGTGCAAGGTTTGGGTGCTCTTGCTCAGGCACCATTCCACCCCCAGGTACAGCAGCACAGACGTATGGCCTCAAGGCAGCAGGTAACACATGCTCACGGGCAGAGCTCCCACCATCTCCTCCTGGCCCGGGTACACAGCTGTGTGCTCACCCACTCCCCTACGACGGCATCTGGCTCTTGCCCATCAGCCAGCCCTTAGATCCCTGTGTTTTACTCCCATGGCACGAGCTAAGCACAATTGCCATCACCAATCATTGGCATTTAACTTACACATCTAAAATTCACACCGTGGAAAAACCTGCCAGAAAAGCAGGAGACTGAGAAGGTGGTTGTTTCCTTTTGAGAAGTCTGCCTGGCTCTGGCTGGGAAAGAGGGAAGGCAGAGAAGGACAAACGGACAGACACGGTGGCATATTTGGGGCTCTTTCCAGCAATTCTCTCACAAACAGTCTGAGCATCTTTGAAATGAAATTTTGTAGGCGATTAGCTCACAATGTGAACTTAATTGCTTTTGGTATTTAAAAAACCCCATTAAATTAAATGGCCGAGATATTGAGGCTTAAGCAATGGCTGCTTCCAGTGCACAGTAACTACCAGCCTCATTACTGGGATGCCAATTGCAGCGGCGGAAGGCGCAGACCCATGCGATGTGACCGGTGTGGCTGTAACGCTCCCTCCCAACTCAAAGCCTGTGGGTGACAGGATCATCAACAGCAGTGAGAGGGTGGCTCAGAGCAAGGTTGGCACGGAGCAGCAGCCCAACAGTGTGCTCAGCTCCTGGTTCCCCAAAGCACCCTTGTTGGACCAGACAAGACAGACCTGGGTGTCTGGAAGCCAAGGGAATATCGGGCTCCTTCGGCTCAACGAGAGGAGTAGCTGGAATGGGACAGTCCCACACTGCAGCACACCTGGGTCCTGGTCTGCCAGGACATCAGGGTGACCTCCACTGCACCGTTTTGGTCCCTGTTCCTTGGGGGGATCCCTCAGTGCTCGCACTGCCCGCACTCCGAGAGCAGCGGGTGCGCAGCTCCCGCGAGTGACTATGAAGTGCTGCAAGCTCGGTTGGTACCATTTATCCCCAGGGACAGCCCCAAAGCTGGCACCTTGCACCTCTTTATGCCAGCAGCACGCAAAGGAGCTCTCCTCCGCCACAGAGCCAGCAGCACTGCCCCACTTTGCATTTAGCGCCGTAATACAATAGAACGGCCAACGGCAGTGCTTTCACCTTACTTTACTTGTTTGTTTAAATTATTTACACTCCTCAGATGCAAGATTGCTCTCCAAAAGGAGCATCCTTTTGGCTGCCGCAGCTTTAAAATGACTTGCATCCATCACTCAATCGCTTTCAGGTCAAACACACGCTCCCGACTTAATGACCACATTTCCGCAGCAACAAATCTGTCACTGCTGTTTGTTTAAAGCCAACAATCTGTAGGAGCACTGTGTGCAAGGATTGAATTAACTCAGCATCTGAATGACTGCGGTGCCAGATCATTCAAATTGCACCTTTCCTAAGATCTTCTAGCAATGTTAATTAATGTTCCTTGGGTGATGTGCAACATGCTGCAGTGGCCAGGGCTGCTGGAGAGAGCAAAGCCTGATCCCGGCAGGCCTCGGGCCACCGGAGCCAGGCTCCCAGCTGCCCTGGCCCCAGGAGCAGGTGTGGGGGGATGTGTGTTTTGGGGAAAAAGAGGGGCTGGTGGCTCCCCCTTGCTCTCACACGACCTATCCTGATTTTCCCCAAAGTTTAGCAATTCTGCTGAGATATTCTATGCTGGATATCTGACTCATGCTGAATTTTTTTCCCAGGAAATTCCAGCCTGAACCGTTAATATATCGCCATCAACAAGAATGAAAAATACGTCGCTATTTCCCTTGAATTCCAGCTACTTCTTGTTGGGGTTTTTTTGTGTGTGCCCAGATGTTTTGGAACAAAGCCTTGAAGTCTGTTGGGAAGGTGATTTTGGGGCCAGGGAGCATTTTGGATTTCCCATTAGAATCTTACCAACTTTGGGCAAAGCCAGGCCTGCCTGTGGCCCTGGGTGACCACATGTGCGCTGACGCTCAGCCCTGGGCCAGGCCCCTGCTCCCAGCTGCTGCAACCTCCCTGGCACCCACCCCAGGCACCTGCATGGGGAGTGGGGAACCAGCTCTCCGGGCGGTCGATGACTTCCCCAGGAAGAGCAAGGGAGGAAACTGCTTCATCGAAACACTTGCGCCAACAAGAGCTGGTGTCGGGGGCGGGGGGGGCGGCGAAGCAGGAGGAAACGGTGGCAGGGGGAGATGAGATGATACCAGAGAAATGAGGGAAGGGACTGGGACAAGGAAACGAGGACAAAGAGCTGGGACAGGGATGGGGAGGGAGACTGAGCCTGACAAGACGTGCAGAGAAGAAAGGAGGGAGTGGGATTCAATCCAACCCCAAACCACCTACGTCTCCTGCTGCCATCCGCAGCCTCCAGCTACTCCAGCCCTTGCCTACCGGCAACATCCTTGGCTCAGCATCCTCATTGCAGGCCCCCGGCCACGGTCCCTGTCTGCCTGGGCCAACTGCAGCGTTCACATCTCCACAGAGCAGAACCGGGGTCCACTGGGGGGTCCTAACCTGGAGAGCTAGAGCCCTTCCCCAGCCTCCCCTCAGCCTGCTACAGTTAATTGGGGCACGGCTTTAATCTCTACCTGACATTGATTTCAATTCAGCTCCAATTTTCTTCTTTGACCTTCTCTCCTCCAGACCCTGCTTGCAAATAGAACACAAATCCTCAAACATCCCCTTCATTTTTCCCTGCGATATTCCGGTGTGCCCCCATCCCAGGTTGGGGAAGGCGATGACCGATGCCCGTTTGAGCCTAAATGCTCATGCACAGGGACAGACACACTGCTGCTGCACAGACACCCTCCCCTGGGCACGCTCACACTGGCTCCGGCATGGAGAGGGAAGCGGTGATGCTCTGATGCCATCCAAACCACAAGAGAAAAGCATGATAAACAGACTTCCAGATGGCTTCCTCCAGGACAGGTGCCTTTTTTCTAGGAGCCTGTGGGTCCAAGTGGGCACGTGGGAGTGCTCCTGACTGCGCCTGGGTCTCAGCTGCAGGGTTGGCATCCAGCACCCATCCCGCTGGAGGGATCTTCTTCTGCCCGCCTGAAAACTGGTCCCTCTATGCCGAGTCCCAGCCCTGCATGGGCCGCGATGCTCCAAAGGCAAGTGGAAGATGAGCTAGCCATGAGCTAGGGGAAGATCTCTCCTTTGCTGTGTCCCTGGGGCCACGGATCAGGCACAGAGACTGGGAGCGCCTGCCCCAGCTCCCTGATGCCCCTGATGCTCTGTGCCATGATCTGGAAGGGGAGCCAGCCACTCGGAAGCAGTTAAAATCAGGTTGCAGTGTGCTGGTGCAGACAAGCAGGGGAGGAGAGGGCCCCAGACAGTGCCTGGGAGATGTCCCCTGGTGAGAGACACTGCCAGCACTGAGGGGAAGGGGGGAGGAGCTGTCAGGGGGGTATGGGACGGGAAAGGCATCATTCCTTAATACCCATCCCTTCCTGGCACCCCGAAATGGGTGGGGAACCTCTGTCAAGGCTCCTTTCTCAAGAAAGCCTGGTGCCAGAATTTCAGCCCTCCCAGGGCCCTTTTTTTCCTGGCAGCAATTCACTATGTAAAGAGGCTGGATATTTATAATTATGCTCAAAGTGGCCACTTTGAAAATCTATATGTCTCTAGGCTCCCTGTACATCATAATGTCAAGTCTGTGAATGGAGGCATCCATCAGAGGCCTCACATCACAGACCTCGGAGCTGTGATAAACACTCGGGAAATGCTCGCTGAACCCCATGTCCCACTGCTGCCTTCTGGGGAAGAGACTTGGTCTTTGGGCGGTGCCCCCATGGAGACCCCTGCAGGAGGGATGCCACTGGGTGATCACAAGACAGGAATGGGAGCATGGGCTGGGTTCCTCTAGCCAGTGCCTTTCCTGCTGACCCTCACTGTCCTCCAGGAAGGGTGGGTTTCCTCCAGGTGGGAGCATCCAAGCCATCAGTGAGCACAACATCTGCAAAAAGGCAGCTCCCACCCCTCCAGCTCTGAGAATGCCCCAGCACCAGCAGGGTGGTGAGCTACAAGGACAGGACGCACCCCTCAAACATCACCTCCACTCTCAGTCATTAAATCTCCATCCCTTGGCCTTGCCAGCCCCAGCATCTCCTTAGTTTTACCGAGAAAGACTAGCTCAGCATCAGAGGAACAGGCTCAGCCCCCATTCCCAGCAGGGAAACTGAGGCAGGGAGCTGAAGTCTCTTCTCCAGGACACCAAATGTCAGAACTGACCCTGAAGTGATGCTCCAGCCCGCTGCCCCACCATGCTCGTGGGGAGTTTCTACCGCACCTCTCCCGATGCAGGGACACAAAGCCCCCGCTTTGCATCACCTCCTTGAGAAGTGGGGCAGGAGCCCTGCCGGCAAGATGCCCGTGGGAGACCAGGAACGCTGCTGTCTGCCGAGAGCGCAGCGAGAGGACGCACAGGGTTCGCTAACGCTTTGCCCAGGCTGTTCTTAAAAATTTATTACTCTGTTGCAACATGAAAAATAAGACAGAGAAGTAATCATTAGTATAACTATAACTCCCCGTGCAATAGTCCCACTTGTAAATTGAGATTTATGATTGCAGCTGCCGATATTTTAGAGGCCGGTGCAGGCAGCGGTGGCAGTACAGCCCAGCTACGCGCTGCCCCGCCGCAGTTACAGTTTATCACAATCTGCAGAGATTATTGCAATGAATAATACACAACAGGCTGGCAGTGAAGAACTATTCCCGATCAAACGCTTCTGTAAACAACTGAATAAATAATATTGCTCAGCCCCTCTTTAGAGCCCTCGGAGGTCCAGGGAAATCTCTCATTACTCAGCAGGAGAGGCAGTGGGGGTCTCAGAGATGCCACGAGGGAGGGACGCAGTTACTCTGGGCAGGCACTGGACATCCCAGGCACTGGCACTTCCCATGCTGACACCTCACCCTGCCATTTTTTGGCAGAAAAGGAAGCTGAGACACAGGAAAGAGCCGCTCATGGCCCCGCAGCTCCATTTGCAGGGCTGTCACTGCTAGGAACAACCTGCTTGGAGAGACAGACAGATGCAAGCCCAGACAGACAGGTATTGCTGTCCTCTCTTCTGCTTGGCAAGGCTTTTGCTCACTCCTGATACTACCAGGGCCCCGCAGGTAAAGTGCAGGTTTGGGGGCAGCCTGGTCTGCAGGCAGCCGGCCCCTATCCGCATCAGGGATGGGGTGGTTGGGGCTGAGCCCCCTGGGAGCGGGGCTCCACGCGCTCCCTGAAATGTCAGTAAGTAATGCAACATGATCAGGGTTGTGTGCCAGCAGCTCAAGAAAGGGCATTTCTCACACGGCTCGGAAGCATAAAGTTCAGCTCCACGACGCCCCGGGTTCCCCTGCTGCAGCGAGCTCCGGCTCGGCTGCCGCGGTGTGCTGCCACGGGCATCAGGGCTGTAGCGACCCTTGTCCAGAGGGTGAGCAGGGGGGATTCACCCCTTCCCCAGCACCCACCACGCAGCGGTACTTTATTTACTCTCCAAACATCTATGCTCAAAATACAGTGAGCGGAGCAGGGACCTGAAAGGAGCTAAGGGAGGGTTATAACCACCTCGGGCTATAAACCAGCCCTGCAGTGGCTCTCCAATGTCTCAGAGCTCTTGCACCACACTTTACGTGGGGTGGCTGCCCATGTGCCTCTGCCCAGACAACCCCGAGCAGGGAGCATCCCCCTGCACCCACGTACTGCCTGCTCCAGGACCAGGTCCCAGAGTTGTTCCCTGCTCCCCGCAGGCTCTTCCCACAGCCGGGTCCTCGGGAAGGGCGAGAGAAGTAAAGCAGGAAAGTTTGCATCCCTGTGTCGGCTGGTCTACTGCATCTGTATGTGCGCAGGAATCAGCTCCAATTAATCCCCCCTCAGCTTGGCCCGCCCGCTTCATTACCTCCCCTTGATGAGAACCATCAGTGGGGCCTGTATGATTTTGCTAATTAGCCTCACTTCGTTTATCATTTCCATTTTCTCCCAGAGACGCTCGGCTTGCTGGGCGACAGCTTCATCTCCCGCTGAAACAATGCGGCCCCTTCTGTGCCTGTCTCACTTAGCGCTGTCACCGCAGCCATTATGAAATTGGGGTTTCATTTACACACTAATTAAACATTACAGCTTGTTCACAATTACAACATGGGGATGAGGAGGTAACTAATTACTTAAGAAATGAGCTAACATTTATCTCCGATTCCTCCCCCCAGCCTGCCGCCCCCCTCTCCAATCAAGATTAGAAATTGTTGTTCCGATGGCGGCAACCCAGTGGGCCACTGCCCACCTCCGTGCGTGCCGTGTCCCCTTCGGGGGGCTGTACCGAGACCCTGTCCAGGGGATAATCCATCAACCCCTAATTGCAGCCGGGATGACGGGGGGCCGTGGCAGCGGTGCGCGGTGCTGTGCCAAATGGGCTGCACGGGGATGAGCCACGATGCTAGGGATGCATCCGTCCTGGTCAGCCCTGCCTGCTGATGCAGCCTCCCCAGGACAGCCCAGCCATGCTGCTGGCAGGGGCTGAGGTGCTCCCTGGGCACCACGGCTCCCTGCACCTACTGGACTCTTGCCTGTTGGGTTAATGCCTGGCTCTGCACAGAGGCCGGGGATGCCAGCACGCTCTCCCCAGCCCTGCTGATGGGCAACTCATCCTGAAAAGACATTTTCTTCAGGGAGGAATTAACATTTAAAACTGAGAACCGTTAAAGTAAATAAAGCAGGCTGTCACTCGGATCAAAAGGCAACACCAAGGGTGGGCTTGGGACACAAACGTGACTGGGGAGATGGGCCCCGGGGAGCAGGCAAGGAGAGGAAGGGGCAGGCGCCCCTTCGTTATCCCTCGGGGTGGGGTGGTGGGCACGGGCAGGCTGGCACCCTCTGTTCGACCTAGGCAAGGCTGGGTGCTGCCGCTGAGTGAGCAACAGCCTCCTTGCACGGGCGGCACGGGGCTGCCATGTGCTGCTGTCACCGGCGAGCGGTCCTCGCCTCGCTGCGCTGTGGGCGGCAGGCAGAGGGTGCGGGCAGGCTGCACCCAGAGCTACAGATGGGGTAGAGAGAGCGGAGAAGGGTGACAGCGACCAGGATTGTCTTGGGATGGATGAGAGGATGCGTGGTCGACTGCAAGGCAGCAAGCTGGCTGGTGGGGAGAGAGGCTGGAGAGGCCGGGGATGCTGGTGCGGTGCCTGGACATCGCTGCGGTGCATGGAGACTCCTGCAGGCTCTGGGAAAAGGCAGTGCCACTGTAGGGCTTCTGAAACACAAGAGGCTCCCCCCATAAACAGCCCTATGCACTGGAAATGCTCTCAGAAAAAATACCTAGTTCAGCACCAGGCAATTAAGGTTCTTTTGCAACTCTTAACCCGCGATTTTGAGACAAAGAATTTGGCCTTGGCATAATTTGAACTGCTAATTGCTTTCCTGATCCTCAGTTAGAGAGCTGAGCCAAAGTGCGTGCACAAAAAAATCACCTTCCCAGTGTGGGAGAAAATTCAGAGTCGCTCTCCAGGGGGAAGGGGATGCTCTTCTTCCCTCTGAGCAGCTTAAAAAATAATGATCAGGAAACAGTTAAGCAGAAGGGGGGTGAGCTGATGGCTTAAAAAAAAAAACCTCACACCACTTTATAATAATAGTAACAACTCATTCCCATAGTTTTTATCCTTCCTGTCTTTAGCCCACAAAAAAANAAAAAAAAAAAAAGAAACCCTGAGCTAAACTACTGACACTGGCTGGGAGCTTAGAACTGCCGCATCAAACAGAGCCCTTGAATCTCCTGAACATAATTGTGCTGCCCTCTAACCTCAACCTTCAATCAGTGCAGTGTAACTATCTCATTTTAGCCTACAGGACACACCCCTCTGCTAACTAGCAGCCATATTCTTCTCATTAGGAGACTGCTCTGGACGGGAGCGCGGAGGCAAAGCCGTTGTCTCTCTTTTTCGCTCCCTCTCTGCCTCTCTCGGCTGTTATAGATGTACTTCTGGAGGGGGAGAGCACTATGAGAGGGCTTTGTGGGTGCTGGAGATGGCCCAGCTGCCAAGCTCTGAGTCTCCTGGCCATGCAAGTAAAGCCAAATCGCTGGTTCTTGGTTGGAAACACACAGGACACAAGAGGGATCCTGGCCTCGGTACCCCTGGCACCGGGCGACTGGCCCTGGGAAGCTGCAGCTAACGGCTGGAGTCAGCTTCCCAGCAAGATGCTGCTGCTGCAGCTGCTGCAGGGCAAGGGGACGGGGTCCCACCTGCCGCAGAGCCCCCGGGGAAGGGTCCCGAGGTGGCAGTGCCAGGGTGTGGGTCCCCTGCCCGCTGTGGCCAGGCTGAGAGGTGGTGGTGGGCAGGGGGACACGTGTGCCTCGGTGGGCACAGCTGAGCAGCAGTGCCAGCAAGGTGCTGGCTGCCGGGGGGCTGGCAGGAAAGCAAGGGGCAACGCAGGGCTGGGGCGCAGCAGGAAGGTCTGCACAGAGACAGCCCCTCCGGCTGAGCAGTCGCAGCCTCGACACGTTACGGGCCTACGTGCAATTAACAGCGAGGCTAACTGCGGCAGGAAAACTTACCCAGGGCTGGCGGGTGCTCTCCGTCACTGGGGTGTTCTGCATCATGTCACTGGGTAGGGGTTTTTCCATGGCTTGGCATGGCAGGGGGACGAGGCAGCCCAGCCCCGCTGATCCCGCTGCATCTCTGGGCCACCACCTGGCCGAAAACTGAGAGGAGGTCTCAAGCCCCTACTTCACACCATCCCTCAAGAGACTTCTGAGCGCACAGGGCAGACATGTCAGACCACAGCACTGCATACGGCACCTCAGTCCCAGCAGCGTGGACCGGCAGCAGTGACCATGACCTTCTCCTCCTGCCTCCCCTCCAGGTCCTGCGCACCAGCAGCACCCAGTTCAGGGCCCAGGCTTGGGCTCCCGCTGGGTTTGAAGAACCCTGCTTCCAAGCTGGTGCAGGATTGCTCAGGACTCTTGGGGACAGAGGGAAACACTGCTGTCCCAGCGCGGCGCCCGCCACGGGGCTCTGCCGCAGGACCGGGAACAAGCCAGAGCTCAGGTGGTTAATGGCACAGCTGGGATCAGCCCGGGCAGCGGAGGCTGCGGCTTTGGGAAGAACCTCATGCTATGGAGGATAAAGAGGACAGCAGGTCCTCTCTGATCCCACTGCAGACCCATAAAACGAGCAAGGCCACACTGGGAAAGGGCAGCAGTTTGGGAGGCACAGCCCTCCTCTCCTGCCAGAGCCCTTTGCCCTGGGATTTCAACATATTAGTAACTTGGGAGAGGGGGAATTAGACTGATTTGTGTAAGGACAGGGAAAAACATAGCATTGGACAGATTTTTGATGCCTCAGTGCCCATCTTCCCCACCCAGCAGCATCCTCCCCATCCAGGCCTTGTCCCTGCATCCTCCGCTGAGTTATGCCGGCTATTAACACCGTCCAAGTTCGTTATTTCAAACAGGCCACTCAGGACACGGGGCAGCGATCCTTAAACCAATTAACGCGATCCTTTGATTTCAGGAGAGAATGAAGAGGGGACTGTCAGCGCAGCGGCAAGACAGGAGTTACGGGTCAGAGCCTAACGGCACAGAGGTGCCCGTTAGCTCTTCACAAGAGGTGGGGGCCAGTGGGCAGCTGCCAGACCTGGCTTCTGTCAGAGCCCTTCTCCGCAGCCTCAGCCCTGGCCCAACGCCGCTTGCCGGGCACTGGGGAGAGTGAAGGAAAGCAGCACCGTGGTGCTTAACAGGGCTCTGGATGCCAAAAAACCCTCTGCCGCCCTGTGCCTGGGTCAGGGCTGCCAGGAGGAGGAGAGCAGTGATGGTACCACGTCGCAGCACTCATCCTGGCACGGAGGGAGTTCCCTTCTGCTGCGGCAGGGACGGCCATGGCGACGGAGGTGCTTGGCCAGAGGCCCCCGGGCACCCTGGGGTGCCAGGGGCAGCATCACCCCACGGCTCAAAACTTACTTTCTTTCTTTGCTTGGCCGTTTTTTAAAGCAGAAGTTCTCTCTTAGCGAAGTCTTTTGGGGGAGGTGGAGAGAGAGTAGGAAGCCAAAGAGAACCGTCTTGCTAGTCAAAGCCTTTAACAACTATTTTTAATATCAGGCAGAGGAGCAGGATTTTGAAATGAAACAGCCGGTGCCTCTTTGATGGGCGAGCTACAGATCTTGAAACAAGGTCCATTCCCTCCTCCTTCACTAACTAACAGCCATATTTCTCTCATTAAAGACAATCTGGCTGTATTTTCAAACTTCTTAACAAGGCGATCACCGTAATTTGAGATTTCTATTATCCATGCTCCTATTACAGCAGTCTTTTAAGCAGCTGGCTTTTTTTTTTTTTGCTTTCTTTCCCTGACTTTGTCTCTCCCCTCAAACTGCCATCAGTGGTAATGACGTGCAGGAAACAAGAGCGCCAAGAACCATCTTTTTTTCCCCCCTTTCTTTTTGGTACTAGGTTGTGTGTGGGTAGCAATAAGGAATAAAATAAAAAGTGAAATGAAGTTTGGTTATCTCTTATCTGGAGTTTGGTTTTTAATCCGCCCAGAAGCGCAAGCGAATCCAATGCAGTACCTTATCTCCCCCAGCGATCACGGATCCCCCCTCCCCAAAGACCCCCGGTTCTCTCCCCTTCCCAAAGGCGCCCGGCCACGGCCCCCTCCCTGCCCCATTAGTCCTTCGCTGGGCTCTGCCAGATGGATGCAATTTGCATAATATCACCGGCGGAGGCTGGCAGATCAACCGGGGTCAGGCTCTGACATCTCCAGCACAGTCTATCTCCAAGTGCTAATTTGGACTGCATTGATCTCTCTTTCTGATTTCTTTGTCATTTACGTCTGCAACGGTTTGACAGGAGATACAGAGACAGACAAGGGGGGAAAAGAAGGGGAGGGGGGGGAAGAAGAGGAGAGAAACAAAGATTGTAGTTACAGATGTCTTTAAGGGAAAAAACAGATTAATCCAAGGACTCCTCTGAGGGTCGCAGCTTTGAAACATCCTAATTATCCTATTCTTATGAATTCCTGTACAGACTTAGAGGGGGGTCTTGTCAGGGAACTCAGGGGAATGGAAACTTGTTAAATTGCGGTGGAGTTTCTCCGGCTGGCTGCTACCCCTTCCCCTCCTGCACCTCGCAATCGTTTCTCATTAGGTGAAGCGGGGCAGCTTTAAACCCGCATCCCTCGCTGACGCAGCCTTCCCTCCGTACCTCTGCCACCACCTCTCGTTAAAGGCAGATCTTTGGTAAAACTTAGGCAGGAGTCTCTCCTCCTTGCAGCGAGGACCGTGGTGCTCACAGCCACCAGCCCCGCACTGCCCAAGGAGGCCAGAGCCGGGACAACACGGATCCCCGACCCCTGGGAACAAGGGCTAACCCGAGAGGGACAGTAGCATCCTCGCGATCTGCCAGGATGCAGGTATAGAAGGGCAGGTTTGGGGACACATTGCTGTTGAAGGACAGCATGACGTTAAATGATACCTTCGGCCGCAGTCCAGTGCAGAGCAGGGCAGGCAATTCATGCTCTTAACTGAGATGTTTATGTTCATTAACAGGAAACTCTTCCCCTCCCCACAGGTAAGGGAAGACAGGCTACCATTTAGCCTCGTCTGGGACACAACGCAGAGACACCAAGGCACCAAAAGAATCCACAGGGAAATCAAAATGTCACTCGGTGTTTTACGTCGCTACTTTCCACAGAAAAAGCTCTCTAGCAAGTTAATGATCTTCCAAGGCCTCTCACCTAACGTGTCTCGCTGTGTCGGAGGATGCATCATGGTGTGTTGGAAGCGCTGCTTGTTAGAGGGGCTGGAGAACAAGTGCTAGCAAACGTGTTTTACCCACCCAGCACAACATGGGACAGGCCTTGGTCGGTGCAAGGGTTGTTCCAGTGGTGTCGGGGGGGATATTTTGCAAGGCTTGGTGACAGGACTGGACAAATAGCCAACAGCAGGACGGGTCCGAGGCAGTGCAAGGGTCTCTCTAGTACAGGCCAGTTCACATCTGCATGCTCCTGCGTTTGGCACTGGCTGACTGGTAAGACAGAGCACACATAATACAAACCACCAGCCTCTCCCTGTGCTCCCAGTATGCCAACAACACTTTAGAGCGATATGAACAATGTCTTTAAGAGGTTTCTCATCTGTCACTGGGGAAAGGAACTGGGCCAGATGTTGGACTGTGGATCACAACCAGCTTGGGAAGGAGGGAGGGACAGCAGATCTGCTCTTCTCGCCAAGGGAGACAGTCCCCACCACTGGTGGGATGAGTCTGGGGAAAGCTTAAAACCAGAAGCCAGAGGAAGGGGGGTACAGCAGCAGTCATGCAAAAGGGCGGTTCCAGGATGATGGCAGCACTGTCCTGCTGGGGGTCAGCCAGGTCTGGGGCTTGAGACGAACCTGCCCCGATCTGCAGCTGCGCCTCCCAGGCATCACAACACTACGAACAGCAGGTAATCCACAAATCACTCTTAAATCTTCACAGCCTGACACCAGTGCTAGCAAACGCAACTGCTTCCAGCCAGAAGAAAGGGGCTCGTGCCTACCTTCTGCGCATCCCAAGCGAGCGGGCACTGCCGCTGCCTGCCCGGGGGCTGGGAGGAGCCGCACGCAGCACCCCGACTTTTCTCAGGCAGCCGCAGCCCTGCAGCCCATCTCGCCCTCCCCTCCAAAGACTGCTCTCTCCGGGGACCAGGAGCCCTCAGGCAAGGGGCAAGGTGCGAGGAACCCATCACACTCCCCTGGCAGGCAGCGGGGTAGGATGGAGGGGTGACTGCAGTCAACACAAACACTCAATCATCCTTCCTTTCTTTCTTCTGTGCCTCCTTTGTTAACTGCAGGAAACAGCTGAAAGACCTTGAGTTTCCCATTGTAGCGTGTATGGGAACAGAGCTGCAGTGATCAGAACATACCCCCCGCTGCTCCCGGGGAAAAAGGGAGAGCAGAATCCTTTCTAAAAAGGGTTTACGATTAGAAGAGTGTTCTGTCACTCTGGCGCGCAGTAATCCACTGCGCCACCAAGTCCCTTCAGAGAGATGTCGAAAACTTAAATGACTGAAAGCAAAAGAGCCCCGGCTCAGGTTCCCAGGCAGCCAGACATCCTAATTATCTTTAGATCCACTCCCACACGGAGGGGAGAGAGCACACAAGAGTGAAAAAAAAAAAAAAAAAAAAAAAAAACAAAAAAAAAAAAAGGAAAAGAAAAGAAAAAGAAAGAGAGGGAAAAAAAAAGACTGTCACATTGCTTTTTTCTTTTTTTAAAAGCTTGTCTCCGCTCACTGCTTTTCCAGCTGTGACACCTCTCACGGTAGTTAATTAGAATCATGTCACCGCGTTAATGTGCTCTGACTGGACTCTGACAGACGCGCGTCCTCTAACCGGCCGCCCCGGCCGGCCCTCCCTTCCCACCCCTACTCGGGATGCGGGGCCCAGCGCTCATGGCGGGACTCCCCATCCCCACAGTCCAGTGGGTGCCCCGGTGTGGCTGGGCTGGTCCCTGCACCCTGCCTCCCTGGGTGCCGGGACGCGCTGCTTGGCCGCGACACCCAGCACGCAGCCGCTCCACCTGTTCTGGATCCGCCTGACCTTTACGAGCGCTAATTCAAAATGACACTGCTCATTTGACGACATTTCTGTTGATTTTTACTTAAGTCTCTTTTAATTATTTAACTCGGAGTCTTCCCCCTTCTGCCTAGGGCTGGGGCTGCCGTGTGCGGGGCAGTGGCCCCAAGGCAGCCCCGTGCCCGGCTCCGCAGCAGTGAGCCCTGTGCTCAGCTCTCGCTCTCGGCGTCTCCTGGCAAAAGAATGGTGTGGTGCAAACCGCACTGCCCCCGGGCACAGCACCAGCTGCGTGCCACCACAAAGAGCCAAAGAACAAAGTTTGCCTGCTCTGGGGAAGCATGGGGCTCTCCAAGGTTTCTCCTATCCCCTGGGATGGACAGGGAGGATGGGAGCAGCTCTGCCAGCCGGGGCCACGTGGGCTGGGATGGAAAGCGGTAAAAAAAACCCAGAGGGGCGTTTCATAAAATGCTGTCCCTGTCCCCTTTTTCCCCCTGTCCCATCGCAGAGGAGGCAGGTGGGCACCAAGAGTGACCGGGGATCCCGCAGATGCTGGGGGGCTGCAGGCTTCCCTGCGCCCTTGGGTTAACCAGGAAAACAAAAGCGGGGAAAGGAAAGCAGAGAAGAATGAGAGTAGGCTCAAATAAAGCCAGCAAGCTGCCAGGACCACAAGCTCCCAGCACCCTGCAGGGCAAGGCGAAGCCTCATCAGCCCCCCCGGGCTCCCGGGGGGAGAGCCGGCGCTGACAGCCAAAGGCACCCCTGACGGTGGGTGGCCTGCCGCCTGCCACCGCACTTAGCGAGCGTGGCCCTCGCCACCCTCTCCTTCAATGTCAGCGCAGAGAGCAGCCCGGCGGCGCTGGGACACGAGCAGGCAGAGCGATGTGGGGACAGGGACGGCTGTGCTGGGCTGGAGGCACCCCCGGCAGGCGCTGGCCCAGCTCCCCGCGGTGGTGGCAGCTCGCGGTAGTTAATTAGAATCGTGTCACTAAGTAAATGCGCTCTGACTGGACTCTGACAGACGCTCACCTATGACACTGGGGGCCAGGAGACAATCCACATCAAACTACTGCAGTGTGACCCTTTTAACACAAAGAGTAAACTCACTGCACATCGAGTTGAAGCTCATTAAAACTGTCTACTCTGCGAGCATCCCATTAACCTCACTGTTAAAAACACGCAATTCCTCTTCTTCTTTCCGAGGCCTAATTAATGCTCTGGATCAGGAACAATATCACACCCTAACCTTCCGAGATTTCCAATCAGTAAATGAAAAGAGAGAGATGGAGCCGGGAAGGCACGGTGGCTTGCTGGGTCGCTCGCCACATGGGCTGCTGACCTGCCCAGGCAGGTAGGGCTTCTCCACTCGGCAAGGTAGACATCCCCATGGAAGGAGCACGGCACAGCCCCAGCCGGGGGCATCATGGGCACAGGGAAGATGGTGAAGCCCCGCATGGAGGCTCACAGCTTGCAGGATTATGCCAGCTGATGTAAAACAGCCCAGCGAGGGCATCGTGTCAAAACAGGCACTACTATGGGACCAGATCTCCTGGTCGCCTAGGACGGGTACTGCGGGTTCGTTAGCAAGAGACACAGCAGCCTGATCACCCTCTTTCTCCAAAAAAAGAAAAAAAAACCAAACCCCAAACCAGGCATTCAGAACTAAATCTAAAATCACAATAATCTGCGTGCTGAAGTTAAAACTTTAAAGAATCAATTAAATTCAATTAGATTAAAAAAAGACCAGTAGCAAGGGGTAACATGTTTTAAAGTCAGTCAACGCACTGGAGGTGGAAGCAAAGATGACAAATGAGAAACAAACTTTCCCAGCAGCAGCAGCTACTTCTGCAGATTGGGAAACCTGTTCCTTTTTTTCGGTGTATTTTCAGTTCAATAACTGGCTCCTTCAGAGCTGAGAAACAGCAAAGGACTAAAAAAAAAAAAAGGTGTGCCTATTATCTTTTCCATAATCAGGGAAACAAACAAACCAACCTGGGAGAGGATGAGATGTGCTAATTCTAAAATCTTGAAAGTGTGGTTTCCAGAAACACTCCTTCAACTCACCAATCACTTCTCGCTTTGGTTTCATGCACCAGGTGTTTTTAACTAAAACGTAATCTGAAATTTACTTTCCCTTCTGTATAGAATATATGCAAGGGAAACAGGATTTTACTAGTAAAAAAAATTCAAATTAGTGCTGGGATACTTTAGCATGGCATTCCAATTTTCATCCAAAAGCATCACAACTCAAATCATAAGTAATCGTTTAATCACCACCTCCTTAATAACAAATAGCAATTCACTGTTTTTCTAATGTAAACAAACATCTAAAAACTAAGACTAAAGGCTTATTATATTACATAATCAATCAAAATGAACGTAGCAAATAGAGGGCATTTGGTGAATAAAAGAATAACCAGATTTAATAACTGGGCAATGGTAGGGAAAGCTGCACTTGGTTTGATTAAAAAAAAAAAAAATTCACTGAAAGAGCTGTCAAGCATTGGAACAGGCTGCCCAGGGAGGTGGTTGAGTCACCATCCCTAGAGGTGTTTAAAAGTCGTGTAGATGTGGTGCTTGGAGACATGGTTTAGTGGCAGACCTGGTAGAGTGGGGTCAATGGTTGGACTGGATGATCTTGAAGGTCTTTTCCAACCTAAACGATTCTATGATTCTATTCTATTCTACGATTCTATGATAGGTGCTGATCAGTAAAACTTGAACTTTTTTAGGATAACAGGTAAAAAAAAGCGGGTGACCTGCTGCCTGATTTAAATCACAACCAAAGCCTGGATTTTAATCCTTCTGATTTGTATCAGTCTCTGAAACTCAGTGGAGAGACCCCAATGCAAGAACACAGCTCCACCGGTGTGGAGCCTGTGAATGCTGGTCTTTGCGTGAGAGTGCCAAGACCTCCATATTACAAGCTGCAGCTCTTTTTTGGCAAGCAGCGCCTCAAACACATGTTTTAAGAACCGCAACATGCGGATAAGTAACTTCTTGGCAGGACTCAACTTCATTTTGTTGAGGGCCAAGAAAAGACCAGACAAAAAAAAGTTCCTCACCCCAAGATCCTACTGCCCACACAAGAGCTGACACACATTTAATCCATGTTGCAGGCTGCAGAAAAAAGCCCTCTCTGGTCCTTGGGGCCACATTCAGCCCAGAGGGAATCCTTAGAGCTGAAATAGCAACTCAAGGAAGGCGTGAAAGAACAGGTTTCACTCCTCTTTTGCTCCTTTCCCATCTCCCAAGGATTTCATGCATCCTCACTCTCTGGAGCAGGACTTTCCTACTGCCTTATTCTGCTCAGCACTTCTCAGTAAGTTGAAATATTGACATATTCGCCCTTCCTTTACCTCTTCCCTCCCAAGAAAATAACCGCACCAGACCTGCACCCATCACACCCCAAGGCAGCTGTATTTGCGTGTATGCCAATACACTTTGGCGCATTTGCTGACAAAAACCATTCCTCTAACCCCTCGACAAGATTTGCAGCTTGCTCGCTCACGAGTAGAAACCAGATGACAGCTGGAAGGTGATCTCTGTTCAGCAACCTGCTGTATGCGCAGACGTGTGTCCCAAGGGATGTCATCTGAGACTCCACCGTGCTCCACCACGAGCCTCTCCTGCTCACACACACCAGCCACTACAGGTGAGGTTCCCATCCAGAATCCGGCCTTGGCCCTGCAGGGTGCCCTGACCTCCCCGGATTTTGAATAAGACGAAGGAGAGGAGACAAAGCATGGAGCAGGACTGGTCCCAGAGCATGCCAAGTGCAGGGATTTGGAGCAGGTATCTGCTGAGCCAGTGAATCAGAGTGATTTGAAAACAAAGCGATACACAACCCATCAGTCAAGACAGCAAAATTCCTTGCAAACCGTTTGCAAAAACAAGTGGCCATCCACTGCAATTTTTCTGTCAGATTTGAAGGGAAACATCCATGTTGCACATCTCTGCGTACGCAAGCTGAGGCTTCATAGGACTGCCTGCATCTCCCCGGACCGCTCCCCAAGCTGCTGGGAAAGGGGCCGTTTGGAGGGTCTCCTGCACGGCACGGTATTTGTGAAACCGCGGTGGCTGGCGAACGCATTCCCTTGCTGCTCCCTCCTCAGCCCTCTTTGGTTTGCAAACTTCTGGGCATCAGCCAAGCCACGAGGGACATGAAAATCAGGGGCTGACTCCGGTGACAGGGTCCCCCGTCTCAGCTCCCCAACTTCCCTCAACCTTGCTGCACCCAGGATGCCCCTAAAAGAGAAGCGAGGCTCTAGACTGCATGGGAGCATCCCTAGAGCCACATCCGGCTCCCATTTCACTGCGGGCAGCGAGAGGCTGGCAGGCAGCGTGCTTCACCGATCTCCACTCTCTTCTCCAGCAGCAGTCCTTGAGAAGGGGTCATTTATTCAGCTGAGTGGGCAGGGCTGTGTCCTTTCAGGCTGCTCCTGAAAGGAGCAAGGCTCCTTTCAGCCAAGGCAGGAAGGGGAGGGCAGCCAGAGGCTGGGGAAGGGATGGCTCCTCCCAGCCCTGAAGCAAGAGCAGTTGAGAGCATGGAGAGTGGTGAGGACTGCTCAGGTCACAGGGTGACTCTCAGCAATTGGGATGGCCATGTCCGCTCCCAGTGGCCGATACGGAAGGACTTGGCTGTAGAGGACCAACAGTTGCTCCAGGATGAGGCAGCAAAGCCAGCCCCAAGGAAGCCAGCCCAGTCTGCCTCTGCAGTCAGCAGCCCCTCCTCCGCCCTTGGCCTGGGCACCTCTCGGGCTGTCACTAAAGCCAACGCTTGATCCGTGACTAGGACCTGAAAAGCCATCAGGCCAGGAAATGAAGTGGTCAGAAGTCCAAGAGGCTGATGCCCTGACAAAATGCCAGGCAAGGCATGTCTCCAGACACCAGCATCACCCCGAGCCTTCTCCCAGGAGGGATGCTGGGTTACCCAGCCCTACAGCCATCAGCCCTGACATCGTGGGCAGCAGCTGTGCCTGGGGCTCCCAAGGTGGCCAAGAGAAGCCATTCAATGAGCCGTGCCTCCTGGCTCCTCATTAAGCTGGCTTTAACGGGGGCTCAGCCTGCGTTAAAGCCCGCAGGCATGGGGTGCCAGCGGCTGACGCCTCTGCAGGCAGGCAGAGGATCGTAGATGCCCTGGGCAGAGCTGCTCGACTCAGCCCAAATGGAGCAGCCAGCAGGCTGCAACACACGGGGCACATCTGCACCGTTGGCAGTGTCAGGGAGCTGGAGACCATCACACTGCTGGCCTGGCATCCTTCACAGCACCCACGTAAACCCCCTTCTCAACAGCGTGTGAAAGGCAGGTTTGCCAGTGGGATGGAGCGCTGGAAGAAGGGAGCTTGGCTGCTGGGCCTTGACATGCTGCTTCTCTGTGAGCAATCCGCCTGTGGCTCACCCTGTACTGGAGAGAGCCGGGAGTGCTCCCCCACGGAGCGAGTTTGGCAGAAATGAAGAAGCAGAACCTTCCTAAAGGACTGGAGCAGGGAGGGACACGAACAGCATCTCTCTGAACTCCATCAGGCAGAGACACCTGTGCAAGACAACAGCACTAATACAAACACGGGCGAAACCATCGGCAGACGAATGATACTCCAGAGCTGCGGACGCTTTGTCAGAGTAAGAGATGACAGCAACATACAGCTATTGCCATAAATGAAATGAGGAAAGACAAGATACAAACCCTGCATCCCCCAGGAGACCCCAGGAAAAGCCCAAGCCTCCAGAGCAGGACACACACACACAACTCCTGCAGTCCCTGCTCCCTCCCTGTGATCCCCCAACACGGCACACAAGCAAGGCAAATCTGCTCCCAGGCAAGGAAACAAATTTTAATGCTACCTCCGTCAATAATGCAACCAGATCCATAGTTCAAAAGGAGCTTGCTAATTAAAAGCTGGTGAGCTTTAAATAATTCATCTCCTTAACTTGGATTGATTGGAGAGTTTAATGGTTAGAGTCTTGAAACAATATTAAACAGCCTCCTCAAGGCCCAGGTAGCAGGTGACTTTTCCAAGTAAATCTTACCACCTTGCAAACTTTAATGCTCACAAGTCACTGTGGATAAAGGGCTGGGAGGCAGAGGGAACACCTGACTACTGGTCTCCAAGAGGTGATCCAACGCCCCGCAGAGAAACAAGACAGGCAAGAGCGGTGCAGCCCTGAGTTACAGCCCTGCTTACAGCCCAGTAAATCTGAGCTCCTGCCCGTACAGCAGCTGCCTGCTGCCCCAGCTCTGCGCCCCCAGCGTTAAGCAGCAGGCAGATATATGGCCTCAGGGTCCTGGGCCAGGTCTCCCTCCTCGTATCACTTTGATCCCTGGTGCAGAGGAGCTAGGGGAAACATGGAGCTCTCCCACTGCGCATGGTAGTCTCAGTTGTTTATCTTGGAGCAGGCTGCGGGGCCATGAAACTCATTACACATGTGAGCAAACAGGATGACGATTCAGTTTTCCAGCTGGGGCCACGCATCTTCACTCTGCAGCGTGTTTCCAGCCAGCTCCCGAGGTTGCACTGCCTGGCAGAGCCTCCATTCCAAGGAGAGATGCAGCATCCAGAGCCGCCGGAGGACGGCTCGACAGGGAGAGCATCCCGCCCAGCTTGGGGATCCCTGCCCTGAGCGCCAGGCACTGCATGAGCCCCAGTGCTGCCCACGTCCACCCCCAGCCCGAGCACTGCCAGAGTGGCCCAGCAGGGGAGCAGCTCCCTGACCAGAGGGACAGGCAGGTGTGTTTGTCACGCTGGGATGTGCCAGGGACCAAGAGCTTATCCCGCATGCCAATCCTAACACATCTTTGTCCCTTCCACCAGCCAGGAACCTCTCAGCCCTTTGGCTGGCTCTCAGCACCCCAGCCTGGACCAGCTCTCGGAGCCGAGGCACATTCTGCGCAGCCGGAGCAGCAGCCGCGGGGATGGGAAGGGCACGGGGCAGCAGCACTCACCTATCCCGCTGTGAGGCCTCCCTATGTGCTGTAGGTTCAGTCCTTTGTTCATGTCTAAGAGCCCGTTCTTTGGCCAACTCCCCATGGCAAAGCTGTACGCCTGGAAAAGAGAAGCAGAGGGTCAGTGCGGTGCACAGCGCAGACGCTTTTTGTACTTGCCCAGGCCTGGCTGCTCCCGGGGCCAGCATGGGTCTGTGTTCGCTGTGTTCACTGTGGATGCTCGCATCACCCTCGCAGCACCTCTCCTGGTGCCACCTGCACAAAGCATCCTCACATTGGCCTGTCCCACCTGATGCTCCTCAGAGAAGAGGTGTCCAGGGCCTGTCCTTCTACGGGTGACAACCTTCATGAGGTTTGCTGGGCACTGTGCCGGATTGGCATCACCCAAGGCCACCTTCGCCACACTGAAGCAAGCCGGGGGCTGTGAGTTCATCCCACGTCCCTGGGCTGATACAACACCATTCCCCCATTCCTGCCTCAGCAAGGATGGGGTCGGCAGCAGGGGGGGTTTGCAAAGGGGGGATCATGCCCAGGGTAGCCTGGCTGGCAGTCCCCTTCCCCTCTGGCAAGCACAGCCCTCCCAGCCTCCACTCTCCTTTCCATTCCCAGACCTCAGTTGCCTTGGGACTCTCCATCACTGGGAGCCAGCACTGCTCACCCCACTGCACAGCGCCCACAGCCTGGCCGGAGGGAACCTTCTCCATCCCTGTCACAACCCCCGGCAGGGCTCCCAGCAGGAACGAGGCAGGCAGGAGACTGAGCAGCACAAAAACCCACCGGACAACACAAATGTGAAAGCAGCCGGGCCCCCGTGTCACACGCATGGCTGTAATTACAGCCTGACAGCCACATATCTTCTTCATCTTGAGGAATTAAGCTCAGCGCCGCATTGTGAGCAGTAAGAAGGGCACGTGGGCTTAGCGTCGCTCACGCCGGCGCTATCTCTGCTGCCGTGAGGGCCATTGTCCCCAGATGAGATCAGGTCAATCCAGCAGCCCCTATCTCCCTCCTACAGTGGGGATCATCGCTAACCACGGCCACGGCGCAGCAGGGCATCGGAGACACCCTCCGCGGGCTGGGAACACCGGGGAGATGCTCTCTGTGGCAGGAACAGGGCTGAACTGGACGAGCAGAGTCCCCCCACCAGCCCACCACCCACCTGCCTGCCACGGGGACCTGCTGCCAGTCCCTCTGGCCCCGTTACCTGCTGCTCTGCCCAGTGCAGGCAGCCCCCTGGGAGCTCCGGGGCTTGGGGGAGTTAATTTATTACTGGCCTACGTAACCATTCATGCTGCTTTGTTACTCCTGCCTTAGCAAAACAGAGGGCTCCACAGATAATTAATAGACAGCATTGCTAATCCTGTTGGGAGATGATTAGCAATTAAAACTCCTAATTAAGTCTATGCATAATTCACTGAAATTACACTTTGTGTACACAATGGGGAGGTTTCCTTTGCCTTCAAGAAACATGGCCTGGTATCTTCATCGCCGTGGCCGGGATGCATGCTGGCTGGCCGCGGGGCAGGGAGGAGATGGGGGGCCAGGGTGCAGGATGGGACCCCTCCACCCAGCTGCCGGCTGGCCCTGGGTGACAGCGGCAGCGGCTCCGCGTGTGGCTCCCTCTCCTGGGCTACGTCCCAAAGAGCAAGCCCAGGCACAGCACAGGAAGGTCCCTGCGCTCAGCACCAGTGGATCCAGGCCCGGGGTCACCGGCAGTGGGGAGCATCCCTGGAGAAGGGGTGTACCCCCATGCTTTGGAGGGAGGATGCATGGGACAGGAAGGGAGCAGGGCTGTCCCTGCACAGGGGCAAGGCGGGCTCTGAGCTACGGTATCACAGGCTGCCTTCCCAGCCCAGACACATCCCTCAGACCCTCTGGCCAGGAGCAAAGAAGGGAGCACAGTGGGAGGCTGGTAGGATCCCGGGAAAGCCATGGGGACAGCTCTGGAAAGCTCCTGACACCGGGATGCTCGTGCCAACCCCAGCCTGCCTCCCCCAGCCCCGCAGCAGCAGCGTGAGCAGGGAGCTGGTGGCACGTGTCCCAGCCCCGGGATCAGCACTGGGCCCATCTTTGCATCGCGTTTTGCTTTCCTGATCAAGGTCATTCGGTACAGCGGCAATACCTGAGCAAACTAGCTAAGCAGCCAGGGTGGAAGTTGGCCTGACCACTGAAGGTCAAGTGTGCACTTATGCATATTCAAAGCTGCTGCAGGATCGATCGGGTTTTAATTGTTTTTCCTGGGGTTTTGGAAGGAAGTGCCAGGGGCATTGATCAGTCCCAGACGATGCTGCTCACACTTGAAGGCTGGCAGGGACCATCACTTTGCTGCAGGCAGAAGGAAATGCGGGCAGAGATGAAGGAAGGCCAGGGAAGAAGCCAGTTAGCCCCGGCTGGGAGGAGGAGCCATCGCTGGGCTGCGTTGGAAAATAAAGTTTTTTAATTAAAATTGGCAATTCTGAGCCGCCTGCTGGCAGCAGCCACGCAATCAAAAGCGAGGAGCTTTGCTGTTTAATATTTAAAGACAACGTTTAATCTTTAAACAGGAAAGTTCTTCTTCTGACTGTTAAAGCGAGGCAGAAAGTGCCGGAGGCTCCCCAACACGGGGCTCCCCAGCCCGCCAGGCTGGCCGTGGTCACCGGCTCGCTGCCAGCTCACCGCAGCCGCAGAGACACCGGTGTCGACTGCAGCTGCTCTCCTGCCGGCTCTGCTGCTGCTCCAGCCCCGCACAGCTGCTGGCAGCTGTGCAGACCCCTGCCCGT
The DNA here is from genome assembly GCA_013397275.1 of Burhinus bistriatus. NCBI lineage: Eukaryota > Metazoa > Chordata > Aves > Charadriiformes > Burhinidae > Burhinus > Burhinus bistriatus. Next base: position 448,524 of record VYXH01005887.1, on the reverse strand, counting down.
GCAGCGCTTATCCCTGCAACAAACCGTGAGAAAGTCTGAGATGCTCCTGGTTCGCTCGCAAGCTGAAAGATTTTAAAAAATGCCATGAAACCCTTTTTGTGAGGAAATCACACTAATTTGTCCCTCCTCCTGGTTCAGTCCTGGTGTTGCAGGGACTGGGCTGCTCCCTTCTAGGTCAGATGCTGAACCAGGGCCAGGACCCCATGGCATTTTATTTTTGATAAAAAATGCAGGCATCTTTTAGAAAAAGCTATTTTTAAATGGGTTTGGTCAAAATTCTTATTTAGAGACAAACTCAATGCCTCTGATCTGCTAAAAACCACCCAAATGATGTTTGCAGAATAATTTCCAAGCAGCTTGAACACAATTATTTCCATTCATACCACCTCCTAGAAAGGTCTCCCTTTTTTCCTGATTTTGTTTGTAATTCTGTGAAGGCTACATTTACCTCCCTGCCACTGCTGCTCTGAAGTCAGATGATTATTAATTATATTTATTTACTTATACAATCCCATAGGCATACACAGCAGTTCACAGACAAATACCGCCCTGGGTCCCCGATGTAGGGATCTCGAATCAAAGGTAAGCAGATACTCCTGTGATAAATGTGAGCTAACAGCAGCAGGAGACTAGGAACACACTGTGTTTCCACGCATAGAGCCAGCACCATGGATAATCCACAAATCCACACCCTTTTAAAAGTGTCAGTACGGGGAGGTAAGTCCTCAGGTAACCCAAACCTCACATAACCTGCAGAAAACCCAAAAAACCAGAGGTGAGGAGCTATTAGGGAATAAGATGCGGGTACAGCAGCCTGGGGCAGGGAGCTGCTGTGTGTGGAGAATCACAGCATCTGGGGCTGGCTTCATAATAAAGCAAAGAGGGTCTGAGATCATTCTGTTGCACCGGGTCGCAAAACTTCCCAGTGGCCATGCTGCATCTGCCTCAGTTTGCGAAGAGCCTGAAACAAGAGCTCCATGGATCACTTCTAGTAGTGCTGGGGGTCAAAGATGGTCCTCTGTGCTGGGACAGGAAGGCACGGAGGGCACACCAGTGAGGCTGGGCAGTGCCACGGCGTTGCTTGCAGGAAAAGAACACAGGATTTGTCCAGTTCTTGTAAAAACAGTGCCTAGTACGGCACCAAGTTCACCCCACCTGCCCTTGCGGCAATCCCAGTGCGAACCAGCCTCCGTCCTCAGCAACGCTGGGGCCAGCAAGGTGGCAGCGCCAGCACAGCCGGGTCCTGATGCCCCGCTTCCTGGAGCTTGTTTGGGCTACACACCGCGGTTTATAAGCAGCACAGCTGCAGAGAAGATGTTCCAGGGGGTCAGAAAATTCCCAGAACTGGAACTTGTCAAGCTGATGTATTGATCTAAGTGGACTGAATAATGCTCCATCATTTATTTATGGGGAAGTGCCCGGCACACTTCACAAAAACTGGTGTTCGGCAGTCACATTAAGGCAAGATTTAACATCCCGCATCATGCAAACAGGGCACCTGCGCAGAGGTCAGGATGATCACTTCCACAGGGAGCCCCACAAATCCTTCCCGCACATGCGGGGAGGGACTGGGCTGGTCCTCACGGAGCTGCCAGAGCTCTGCTAGGGCAACGTGTTGACGCCGGCAGAGCCAGCCCCGTCCTTTCTGCAGTGCCAACGCTGTGACCTGCTCGGCCAGCCCCCAGCCCCTCTGCCACTAAAGCCGTCGGCACAGAGCCCCCTCCTGCCCTGCTCAGCCCAGCAATGCCGTTGTGTTTCATGTCCCATCAAGAGGTTTTAAATGTTTCACCCGCTAATTGTAATTTTAATATTAATACAGACACTTTCAGGCAGGGAGAAAATATTTCCTTTTGGAAAAAAATCCTCCCAGGAGGAAAAGGGCTCAGAGGTTTGAGAAGATGCTGAAGTGTTGGTACTAAGGAATAAAAAAGAAGTGGTGGTTTTTGCTGAAAGTTTCTGTAAGAATTTCAAAAAGACCACTGAGAAAAACATGTTTTTAAACAGAAAGTGGCTGTGAGATGTCCCCAGCTGCCCTTGACTTGGGCAAGTGGTGGGTGCTGGCTGTGCTCCCCCAGGATCAGGCTGGGCACAGCAGCCAGCGATCGGAGCCGACCCCCCTGACATTTTCGCAATGGAGAAAATGGCTTTGTGACAGCAAAAGCATCTTCCTCCTCTTGTCATGTCAGCTGCATGCTGCGTCCGCCCAAAATAAGCATTTCCTTCTAACTCCCCTCATTCTGCTGCTGCCACGATGAGGTGTCAAGGTTTAATATTACTTGGTATGGTGGGAAGAAAAAAAGAGGTCATGTCTACAACTAAATGGGCTTTTAAACACAGCTTAAAATGTTTTCAGTGCCCCCCAGTAACTGTAAGGTTTTGGGGCTGGGGGTGCCTTTGAGGCCAATCCCACATGGCACCCAGGACACCGGGGACTCCAGGGTGGTCCCTTGACACCCCTTTTTAATTGCATGCCACCTGAAGCCCACTTCAAGGATGGGATGAGGACATTTCTTGCTGAGTTTTCTCACCATGCAGACTTTCTGGCACGACAGAAGGCAAATCTAATGACAATTAGGTCCCGACCCCATCGCCAAATCATTTAATAGAAAGGTTGCTGGATCGGGGCTGAATGCAATTAAAGAAGAGGCAGGTAATGAATAAGCAGCTTGCCAAGCCCCGGCTGACAACGGCAGAGCTCCTCCACTGCTGGGAAGGCACGGAGGAAAGCTCGTCCAGCAGGATGGAGGCACGGAGCCCGGGATGGCTCAGCCCTGGCAGTGCTGGAGCCCACTGCCCTCGCCGGCTGTTGGGAGGCAGGAGCTAAATCCAGGTGTAACGTGTCCCTTTTAAGCAGTTTAGTCAGAAGTGCTGCCGCATTCACAGCTTTTCAAGTATTTTTAAATCACTTACAAAAGCAGGATTAAACGATCAGGAATTCCATTTAATAGGACAAATAAAGAAATAACAATCTACTCCATCAGCCCTGCGAAAGGCAGGTTTGATTTAAGAAAAAAAAAAGTATAAAAGAGGGAGAATAAAAAGGAAAGGGGGGTGGAAAAAAAAAAAGGGTAATGTGTGTTTACTCAAGCAAAGAAAAAAATATTTAAGTGATGTAGGGGAGAAGATTGCGGTAACTAGTGAAGAATAACATCGTCTGCTTTGCTGTCAAATCACACAAGAATTTCAGTAATAGATTCTCATTCTGACACTCAATTCAATTCGAAGGTGATCCTGCTTTATCCCAACACATCAAATATTAAACACTCGTATTAGCCAGGGTGCCGTCGCCTTTCCCGGCTTAGACGCGGCAGGAAGCTTTTCCCCCTACTTTCTCTCACTCACTATAATATTCTCAATGTTATCTAAACATGCCTTCATACACTGGGGTTCCTTATCACTCCCATTTGGGGAGGGAGGGGGGGTGTACTTAAAACGGTATTAGTTTGGGGGGCTTTTATTATTATTATTTCCAAAGCTTTTCAATTTTGTGAGGAAAAAGCTTAGAAAAAGAAAGGTGGAGGGAGGGGAGGCGGCAAGAGAGGGAGATGGAGCGCGGGAGCGAGAGAAAGTATAAGAAAGGGAAAAGCAGCCAGCAGCTCTTGTTTGACTGATGCCTTTCAACAAGGGCAGTCTAGCTTGTCAAAGCCCGGGCTCGAGATGAATTGGCATATCTATTCAGCCTGCCTCTGGATGTCATGCAATACAGTTTCATATTCCCAGATAAGGCATGATAAGCAATTGCTGCCCTGACACCAACTCCATCCATCCCTGCCTTTCTGTCCACGCGTATTACAGATCTCTGCTGTGCCGCTAATAAGAGCCATTTAATTTTTACAAACGCAGTGGCAAAAGGGGCCTCCAGATTGACCAGGTACAGCATTAACGCTATTCACATTTAATTACTTTTTCTCGGTGCACCAAGCTCCCCGAACACTTGTGAGTGGCACTGGGTGCACGAAAACAACTTCTGCCCAACGTGGCACCCACCGAAGCCTCGGATTAAAGTTCTGTGCTAATAATTAAGGGGTAGGGGTGACGAAAGTAGAGGGCGTTTGTCCTCTGCCAAATAAATTGGCAGTGCCATCGAGCAGGAGGTGGTTTGTCTGGGGTTTGGACATGGGAGAACACAGGAGAAGATGTGAGAGGTGCCCTTTCCCAGGGAATGTTCCTCTCCGGAGCACAAACCCCCCGAGAGCTGCGGGGGGAAGGAGAGGGGCTGACGCACTGAATGTGGGGACACCACGAATGGGTCTAGCCCCACTTAGGTGGAAGCAAGTGCTGCCCTTGGAAATTCCTGCCATGGCCAGCACCCTGCAGTAGGAGGACAGGATCTGGACACAATCCTCACACGTTGCCCAAAAGGTGCTGGGACCCTGCCTGGTGCTCTGCCCTCTTCATGGGATGGCATGTGAAGGTTTTCCAGAGAACAGTGCCACACAGCCACCTTCTCACATGTCCTGGACGAGCAGGGGGCCCTCAGCACACGAGCCACATTGCCAGCCCTACCTGGCCTTGGCGAGCCACCTTTGGCAAGCCCAGCTGGTGTCCACCTCAGTCTATTTGCAAAGCTGCTTGTTAAAACAGCCACATCTTTATGTCTCACATCAGGAAGAAAATTAAACAAATAAGAAGATGAACAGCCTGTTTTTGGAAAGGTGAGCACTGGGCACACAGGAGCTGCCTGGCTCTGCCCACCTTTGGGAAGTGCTTCACAGAGGCGAGGTGCCCCCAGCCCATGGGAGTAGGAGAAGTCACACTTAAGAGAAGGCAGCAAGGTATCAGATAAGATGTAGAGGACGCAGCCTAACTGTACGTGCTTCCTCCTTATTAAAATAAACAGACCATGTCATCGGATCTCTGTGCACAGGAGCACTGCAAAAGGGAAACTGAGGCATACAATGGTCTCATGTCTCGCCCTTCTTCCTGCCCAGACACACGCCTGAGCAGCCTCAGCCTACCCATGTCCCAGCAATACTCAGCCACAGCCACGCACATTTGCTGTCAAAATTCCTCTTAACTTCAGAAGGGGCAGGATGGACCCTGCAGCCATCGACAGCCCTTCTCCAGGGTGCATTTGGATGCTGTGAGCCCATCGGGCGGTGAAGAGGTGGCTCTGCCGCCGCACAGGATTAGCAGGTGCCCTGGCTTAGGCAGCAATAGAAACACGCTGGTGTGCCTGACTCCGGAGTGTCAAAGTGCCAAGCGGTTTAGGCTTCACATTTCCCTGTGTTTGAACAAGAACAGTCTCTGCTTTGCTCCCAGGCTAGGGATTATCCTGGATAAAATGTTCTCGACTGCTGTGTGCTCTGCGGCTGGCGACACACTAGGTTAATGCCGTGGAGACCTGGGTCCAAGCCTTGGGTTTGGTCACAAGCAAAACAAAGCTACAGGTCTGGGTCCCTGGAGGGCTGGGCAACAGAGCTGGAGCACGCACAAGCCAGCACTGTCCCAGGAGAGGGGACAAGCAGAGCCGTAAACTGCCAAGACAGCAGCTCTAGGATGGGGGCTGCTGGCAGGACTGGGGTGTCTGGACTCAGGGTCAGGCGGCTGAGCAGGGCGCTGTGGGGGGGCTGTAGCAGAGATAAGGGGCTGGAGGACACATGTCCAGTGCCTTTCCAGGTCCAGGACATGTGGCCCTGCCCTTGCCTCAGCCACAGGTCACGTCTCTTTGAACAGGGTTGCCTTCTCACCGTGTCCCAGCGTTTCTGGCTGCACCACAGGCGACCGAGACCCAGGCTGGGTTACACTGATGTATGCAATCAGCTCCCAACCCTGAGATACAGAAGCAGCTCCTGATTAGCGCCTGAAAGGCAGAGACACGTGACGACATGGCAGACAGCTACCAGGGAGTAACTACAAGTGGGTGACTTACCCCTCCAGCCCTGGGAAGGATGGGCTCACCTCCTGCCCCAGGGACCACCCCGGCCCCTGTGGGTCCAATTCAAGCAGGAAAGTGGCGCCAAGCCTTTCCCCACCACAGCACCGTGGTCAGCAGAGCGGGGAAGCTGGGTATGACACCAAGGAGCACCCGCAAACACACTTCATGGATGACTCACTGCAGCCACAGTTGGCTCTCCACACAGACAAGAACGGACCAGTCCGATTCTTGCTGCTCCTGGGAAAACAAGGAGTTCAGGGGGGAGGGGAAGATGCCTCCAACAGTGCTGGAAAACAGGCAAATGTTGGCACTGCCCCGAAATCAGACCCACCATCAGCCCCAGGATACATGAGGACAGAAAAGGCATAACAGGGCCCCATCAGATGTGCTGCAGAGCTGAGCTGCCGAGGAGGACGCATCTCCCCCTCCTTGGGTTTAGCTGGAGATTAACAATCACCAAAGAGAGGTGTGGTTTTGCCATATTACACGAGGATGGGTAACAGTATTCACCGATCACACCCTTCTTCTCTTTCCAGGGCCATGAACGATGGCTGCGATGCTCAGACGTGCCCCACAGTCCCCCAAAATATGCACCCCTTTAATCTAATCCCATGCCTTTCCCAAGCAAAGCCAGCGCTGGGCTCTCTGTCAAAACCTTCAAGCCCTTCCGAAGGGGGTATTTTCCCCCCTCGATTTCTATTTTTACACACGCACACACTCGCCTCTCCCTCGCTCGCTGTTTAATTTCCGTGTGAGAGGGAAGCAGGTGCCCATGCTCCCGTGAGCTCTCCCTTCTCTAGGTTTTTTTTCCCTTCTTGGATCCTGCCCCATTAGTTTAGTGCCCAGCCATCTGCGACGTCTCCTGTAATGCTGTCCCCCTTGTGTACCAGGGAGCTTTTCCATTAGCGCCTTTAATATTCTGACACCTTAGCACAGGCTGCTATTACATTCAAACACTGATCGCCCTGTGAAATTACATCGCAGGGCTTGCTAAAATGGAATTGTGTATAATCAGGCTCCTCCATGCACTGTCAGTCCCATCACAAATACAACGTAAAGCAGGCTTATGGATGGGCTTAGCAGCTGCTACAAGTGTATTTTTTTTTAATAGATGAAGTATCCCTTATTTAAAGCATTTCCTTAAGAAAAAAAAAAGTCCAACAGTGAAAGACAAATCAACAGCTGCTGCACTATGTTAACCATACCACTGGTCTCTTAAAAACATGTTATTTACTAAGGTAGCTATCTGTTTATCTATAACTATATCAAACAGAGAAGGAGGGCAAGATAAAGATAGTTAAACAGACAGCCGAGGAGATATCTGCCACTGGGAAATAATAGCTAAATAAAAAGTACCATTATTTACTCCAGAGAGGGGAGGAGGGAGAGCCAGCGCTTTCCCTCCCGGTGCCGCACAGCCGTAACACAGGGCACAGAGCTGCCGCGGGAGCCTCCAGTTCACAAGGGCTGCCCGTGCCAGCCTGCACATGCATCTCCCCATGACCACATCACAGAGATCTGGGGAAAGAAAAACACCTCAGGACCCACGTACCGCACCTCTCCAGGGAGGCTGCGATGCAGGGAAGGCGAGAGAGGGCAGGGGAGACATGCCGCTGCCGGGGGCTGGCTTGGCGGGGCAGACCCCTACCTCCATGCAGGCTGAGAGTGGCTCAAATGAAGGCAAAATTGGCCATGGCAGAACGTCTGGGTGCATTTCTGCAGAGGAGGCTGTTTTCTGCACGGCCAGCGCACAAGGGACTGACTCCCCAGCTTTTTTTTAATTTTTTATACCAGCTAAGGAAGTGATGGATTAGGACAAAGGTATTTCAGGGGGATGCAGGAAGCGGCAGGGACACAGATGATGTGTCAGAGAAATGAGCTCCCGAGCTCCCCGGCTTGGAGTTCAAAACGCTGCCTCTTACCATGCCCTAAAGGTTATTCTGTCTGTCTGCTGTGAAATGCGACGGCACATTGCCTGAAGGGAGATTTCCAGAGGCGCTGTGACCCTTCCGCTATCTCCTCCGAGAAGCCTCTGCAGGAATGATGAGATTGTAGCTCATTTCCACACACCTTGAAAGAGCTGGGCTGGATCAAACGTGCTGGAAGAAGAAGCAGCACATCCCTGGGACTCATCCTCGCCTCCTGGCAGGGAGCGTGCTCTTGCTGTAACAGTCTGGGAAACCACGTCCACCCCACTGAAACTGATGCTCTCACATTGCCTTTCATCCTTTCAGGATGGAAAAGCCAAAATATTGTCTTGTTTCACTGTGTGGGAACAGTTCTGCTTGGGAACCACAAAGTAAAACCCAGTGACAGAACTGCTGCCCTTTGGAAAAGAGCAATCTGTTCCTGTGTGAAACACTGATGTGACATTTTGACTCCAGTTTTTCCAGTGCAAAACAAAGCCATTTGTCCAGAGCAGACACACCGTTCCTTTGCACCATGCACGGCATGTCTCAGCACACGGTGCTCTGGACATTTTTGGAAGGGACACAACTAGTGATGATTCGGCTGCTGTGCACAAACATGCCAGACGGGGAGAATGGGACCACGGAGGGCAGAGACCACGGACAGGTTACCAAAAGAAAAGCGTAGGGGAGGCGCTGTACGACTGCACGTCTGTTCACATTGCAGGTGTGAGACAAGGCAATTCAACCCTTTGGTTTTCACTACCTGGCACTGTCAAGGTTAGGTGCTTACCAAGGTGGCAGCGAGGGAGGGGTGCTGGGTGACCAGCAGATTCACGTCTCAAGTTTCATCACCTGTTCCTAAAACCCAGGCCCTGGGAGATGGGAAAGAAATTGGAGAATGATCCTGCAGGACCTTCTCACCACTTCTGTGCACTTGTCCACACATCTTATCACATACATCTCTCCCTCTGCTCACATCCTACAACTTTCATGTCCACCACACCTTCCTGGGACAAGATACATGACCTCCAAAACTCACCTCTGCCACGATGCAGAGAAACTGGCCCATAATAGGACAGACCAGAGGGGCATGGAAAGATGTGCCCTGCTCCTTCTTACCTCCTCTTCCCAGACAGCAGACTCTCAGGTGTAAAACCCAGCCTTTCACATTTGGCAGAGCACCAACCCAACAGAGCTGTCTGAGTATTACTGCTCTGCAAGAATCAACTAAAACAGAGTTTCTCAGCACTCTCACAAGATGTAAAGCTGCTCAGAGGAGAGGCAGCTCGAAGAGCAAGAGAAAGGCAGAACACAATGCACAAGGCACCAGGGAAAAGATCAATAAAGATTACGAGGGCAGCGGCCGCGTCCCTTGCCCACGTCGGAGGCTCTCATGGTTGTAGTGAGGGAACACCAAGGAAAATTAACAAGGCGCTGCCATGCCGGTGCCTGGGGATGATACCTGTCTAATCAAAGGTAGAGTTTACACTGGATCATCTAAGCAGCATCTCTTCCTCACGATTGTTGACTCAGGTCAGGGTTAAGACTGAGGAGGTTAAAGCAGAGATGCCTCTAAGAGCTCTGATGGATGCAAACACCAGGCAAGCAAGCAAGGTAGGTGGGCCCAGCCAGCACAGCCTACTGGGGCAGCAGGCGGCAAAATTGAGGGTCCCTGATTTCAATGGAAGAGCAAACAGAAGGAGATGGTCCGAGGGATGAGGCAGCATGCCACAAGAGAATCGATTTGGAGACAGGTCAGGAAAGCAGAGAATAAAGGGACCCAAGAGGAGGACATGCCGAGGTCCTGAGAAGAGGTTATTAAAGGAGGCACAGGGGGATGAACTGCAGCAGCTACGGCCAGGCAGGAGTGGGGGGCAGGACTGGCTGCCTGGATTGGGAAGAGGGGACCAGCATTGTGTTATGGTGCTGAGAAGGTCACAGGGGAGATCGTGACATGGATGATAACAGAATATTAAGGGCTTCGCGTCCCCAAGGCCTCAACTCATATCTCCCCAGGGGAGCGAAAGACACCACCACAGCTCTTTGGTGCCACCACATTCACCTACCACCAGCCAGGGCTCCCACAACGACACAGGCAGCAACCACCCTCTCTTGCAACCAGCCAGCCAGCCAGGGTCTCCTTACCGGGCAAGCCGGGACACTCTCTGGTTATGGCTTTTAGCCATGCCTGCAGTTCTGCCTGTAGTAAGGCACTGGGGAAGGCTCTGACACCCAGCCACACGGATGTCCTCGGGCCCCACTCCCTGTAGAAGCCTTGCTGCTGCCGAGGGCCGGATTGAGTGGCTCGGCTGGCCCTTCCCTGCCAGCGCTCCTGGGAAATGCTGTTAGGATTTGCCTAGTTGCTGCCTGCTGATGGTCAGGAGGAGGAGCAGGTCCCAGGAACACGTGCCCAAGAGAGTTATTATTGAGCATGGGTAGAGCAGAGGGATGGCCCTCATGCAGTCATGGCACAAAAACAGAGCTGTGGGGTCACGTAACACTCATCCCACCCCCCTCAGCATCCTTCAGCTGCCCCATGAACCTGTCCCTAACCTATATGTGCTGTCTCAGCTCTGACTATGGCTGATGGAAACAAGAAGAGCAAGTGAGAAGAAATGCCCCCCCAGTGGGGAGCTGGTCTGCAGCAGAGGGCTGGAGGGCTGAGATGTGATGAGGAGGTTCATGGGCTATCTAAAAAGCGCTTGGCCGCGGACCACCTGGCTTTCCTGGCCACAGAGCCGTGCCAGGCAGCCCACCCACCACCTCCTGCCAACGTGCCAGCAAAGAATGAATGGCTGGTATGGAACAAGGTGTCCCAATTAGCTTTCCACTGATCTAATTAGGGGAGGACTGGAGCTGGAGAAACGACACGGCTGCCTCCTTGACCAGACACTCAACCTTTCCTGCCTGCAGCGTTTTATTTCTCTGATTTTTAACTTGCAGTACCTTTTTTGTCTGGCTCAGCAGAACCTGCCCTGCCTTGAGTCCGGCCGCAGCTCCTCACCAGCAAAGAGCAATTATGTGTGTACACAAACAGGCATTCAGCGACCGAGCACAGCATCCAAGCTCTCTGCTCCTGTGTCGGGGAACAGCTGCTGGGGTTGCAAACCAGAGGCGTAAGGAGACAGACAAGGGGCACCAGGAGGCAGAGCTGATCGGGAAGGACATGGCAGAGCACGCCAGGTCCCTCTTACTCCCCCCGGAGTGACAGCAAGCCGTGCGAGCGTGCCTGCCCTCCCCGCTGCCGCCCCGCACCACCCCAGAGAGCTGGCAAACGAGCTTCAAACCAGCCCGCTCCTTGTAATCGGAGTCAGTCAGTGTGTGTGTTACGCTTGAGTTGATGGCTGGTGTTAAATTCAATGCCTTGAGTATTGATTTCCTCACACATCCCGGACTTTGTTAAAGGGTTAGCCGTGAACCGAGATCAAAGGGAGGTTAACTCGTTTCTCATAAGTGGTAAAGCAGACCTCTAGCAAAACCGGGCGCCGGGCCTCCTCCGCAGAGGATACTCTGTGCATGTTGTTAGCTACCCCGGTCGCATCGAAAGCCAGATAAAGCCACATAGCTGCCGCAAAGCAGGGAGATAAAATGATCCCAACAATTTCTCACGGACCCCCAAGCTATTACAGGCGCACATTCCTCCTCCCCAACCCGTCCCCACACCCATGGGGAGCTGCTCCCCTTGTTCAGCCACGGGAAAAGGGGGGGAAGCAAGTCTTTGCCAGCTGCACCCCAAAGAGGCTGCCTCCGAGGGGCTCAAGAGAGGGGGAGAGCCCTCCCCAGGAAGACCAGGGTGTCCTAGAGCTGCGGGTGGGAGAGGGGGAAGGCACAGGGCTGCTCACCAAAAGACTATCCAGCAGGGACACGGCTCCCTCCCCGCCACGGCCAGGTGGAGAGGACACTTTCACTTGAGCTCACACTGCCATCAGCACCATCTCAACCTGCATGGCACCTGCTTGCTCCATTTTACTTAACTCCCTTCCTGGCTTTCCCTGGCCCACATGAAGTAATTTTGGCACTGATAGCACCAAGATCAGCAGGTTTTGCCAAGGCAGTAAGAGTTAAGTGCACAAATAATGTGGCACTAACAGGGTTTTGGCTTTACCTTTGTAATTTTTAAAGGATGGAGGCAGGGAAAGAGGTGTAGGAGACAATCTGGAATTGTTATCACTAGCACTAATGAATGCCCAGAGGCACTGAGCAAGAAGCATCCATTTCAGATGAACATCTGTCAACAATAAGAGGTAAAATTTGAAAAGTAGCTAAGGTACTTCGGAGCCTCGATAGCACCAACCTCCCAGGAGGCTTGAGCACCCAAGTAATTTCTAACAATAGGACCCTTGACCCCTAAGTCATCTGGGCACCAGTGCTATTTCTCAACCCCTCTCCTCTACCCCAAGAATTACTTACAGCACAGTCCAGCCACGTTGTTCAACCAGATTTATTTGGTTTCAATGGCACTGTATCTTCCACTCCAGGGTGACACAACGACTAGTTCCCACCTCTCCCAGGAGCCATGCAGCTTCAGCTGCGGGAAATGCAGCACACTCTCTCCTCTCACCCCTGAAAAAACCCAACCCAAAGTAACCCAGCAATGCTGGTGGTTTAATTCCCCCTGTCCTGCAGCATCTGTAGGGAAGAAGGCCCCGTCGCAGCCCATCTTTGGGGTGAAACCCTCAGTGGGAGCTTTATTCCTGAGTACCTGTAGTCGCATTTGACTATGAGGTCCTCCCTAGGGTGCTAAACAGGTACTCACCCACCCCTTCTCCCCTCTCCCAAACTCCTGCTACCCAGCACTCCCCCAGCAGCCGATTTGTTTTAAAGTGAAAGGTTTATACCAAAGTGCTTAGGGAATATCTGCTCAGTGCCCAGCATACCAAGTGCTGAAGATTTCACTTAAACTCTCAGCATCTGTGTATCTCAACTAAATTAAGCTATTTGCTATAAAAGAGCACAATGACAGTAATGGAATAATAACAGCATTAATAAAACACAACAATCCTCGAATGAGAAGTGGATGCATCAGCTAGCTTCAACCAAGAGAAGAAGGCTATTTTAAAATCACACACAAAAACCATCTGGGGGTGGAGAAAAGCAACAAAAGCTCCGAAACTCAGAGGTCAGACTGAAATTATGTTTTTAACCTCGAAAGAAAGATGCTTGCCAGAGCCTTCCCAGCCAGAGCGCTCCCACACCAGCTGGAAATGAATTTCCACAGCTCCCAGCAAAAGAGGGGCTTACAATAGGAATGCTGAAAATTTCCAGGGGGGCATGCTGGCTCCACAAAAGGGGGGTGGGAGCACTCTTAGGAGGGAGGACACAGAATCAAAAGCCTGAAATAGAAATGACCCCTCAAGCATCAGCAAGGTTTGTAACCCAGCTCCTGGGACAGACGCATTGGAGCAGGGGACGATGCCATGCTGAATGTCGAGCTAGCGACGCAGGGCCAGATGCCGGTGCATCATTATGCAAACATCCAGATGTCTCAAGCTCACCACACTGCCATTCCCCTCTTGGTTGGAAAAGTCATCTTCACTCCATCCAGAAATTCTTCCTTCTTTTGTTTTGGATGAGGCTGAGATTAAACACAGCACCTTCAGTTTCAAAGTCACTTGCACACTGTCTCGCAGGGATAAAATAATGCTGGGGACCTGCAGTAGGGTTGGGGACAGGCGTACCCAAATCCTAATCAAAGGTCCGGGAGGCCACATCCCCTCGCTGGTCTTCTTCACAGGAGAAGGAGACTTAGCACTCAGTGATGACCAGAGCAATTAATACACATTAAGCATATCACGCTGTGTCTCTGAGGTCTTGCCACAGCCCCATCCTGCCCAGGGCAATACCCCAAACTATCACTTGCCTTGGGGGGGACTGGGAGGGTGGGTGACAGTTATTGCCATGGAAGAGAAGTAGATGGAGGAAAAGGAGACCTCCATGTTGACCAGCAGCTTCTTGTTCACTACCATGTTGAGAAGGACCAGGGGAAGGTTTGTGCCAGCAGCAGGTTGGGTCTTCGTGCTTGTCCTGCAGGCACGTTTCACTAGCCCAAGCCTTGCCCCAGCCCCACAGGGAGAGGCAGCAGAGTCCCTTCCCTGTCCAGGCTCCAGTTTAGCTGGCTGCCTCTGCAAAGGGTACATGATAGCCACTCCTCTCCTCACCCCAGGTGTCCAGAGCCCACGTGCAGATCCTCCCGAGGATAACGCGGCAGAGACAGATGTCACCTCTTCTCACTGACATGGAAGGAAACACAACGTGGGTTGCAGTCCTGCAGGCAAGCTCACTGCTGCCTCCCTGTCCTCTGTGGCACAGCCTGACCCAAATGCAGGCAGCCAAGCGATCCCTGACTCCAAAAAAGGCAGAATAAGGCAGAAGGTGAGAAGCAGCTGGCTGGCTTTCCCACAGCACAATGGGCACCATCTTTGGGTCTACCTGCCTTTTAAGAAGGAGCCAAGTGGGGCTGGCAGGTGACTTGGCATAGCATCCATAACACCCAGCCTCATGTGCTGCAAGATGGCTGGAAGCCTTCTGGGTACAGGTCCATAACACAAGTCCTCTTACTTGTCCCCTGACCTATCTCCTCCAGCTGATCCACAAACCATTTCTAAATTCCTATGGAGAAAAAGCCAAAGCAGCAGTTGCCCTGTACTTGAACAGGCTGCAAGTTTCTTTGTTTTCATTACAATTTCCAATCCTGATGCCCTTTTTTTTTTTTTCCTAGCTATTCCTGCTCTGCCCCCCGGAGGTGCTGCTGTGATTGAATGAAACGCGACCCCAGGCTCCAATAAGTGTATTTCAATTACATCTGTCACCATGTAACAATGTAATGATATATCATGTGATATTAAATCCATGGTAATCATATCAGCGATTTTTTTAATAGTGCACTAATCACATTATTACATCTCAATAATTAACAACAGAAGGCCTAAAAAACCTGGATACAAAGCAGAAAGCTCAGAGGGTCCCCAGCTCCTGCCCCGGAGAGGCCCAGAGCAGAGCAGGATGGCAAGGTGCTGCCAGGCAGGCATGGTATGACAAGTAGCAATGGCACAGAAGTTTTGCACAAGCAGCATTGTGCAGAACAGATTCTTCTACAGAACAGCAGACCAGCTTCTTCCCTGGTCCCAGATTAAAGGAGACACGGGTATTTTGGAGCTGGGAAGAGACACTTGACATGTCCCATCTTGCCCAGCATTGCTCCCTTCTCTGCTGCTCCTGCACTGCCACTTTTCCTCCAGCAAACCAAGCCCTCTGCTCCGGAAAGTGCCTTGCAAAGGTGCCGTCCTGTGGCACACAGGCACTGCTGGGGCCTCACTGCAGAGGGAAGGACGTGTCTTGAAAAGGAAGGACCAATCCTACCAACACATCCTTACCAGGCGGCTGGAAGAATGACATTATTTTCCTTCTCCCCTTGCACCAGCTAGAGATGAAGCTAAGCGAGCACCCCACCTCACGGAGCCACTGCAAGGCTTGAAGTCGCTCTGATTTTTGCAGCAAAACAAATCTCACAGCTTAAAACTGAAAATCAGTGAGAAACCTTTGGAGGGACAGGGGTCCTCTGGGTTGCCTCCTCTGCCCCAAGCTCTCACCTGCATGCCCGGAGCAAACTGGGGCTGGACTCCAAAGTACTGGCTGACACACGTTTTCCCCTATGTGGAGGAGAGACACCCAGTTTTGTGCAAGCAGGCTGCTCCCCCCAGCTCCCAGCTGTATTTTACGCCTTCCAGGATGAGGGTGAAGACGGGCGCAGGCGGCAGGGAGCCGTGGGTGGCAGCAGGTTGGAGCAGAGTGCTGGGGCGTGGGGTGTCCTGTGCTGCACTGTCCCTGGCTGTGATGGCTTTCTTGCAGTTGCAGCCTGGTCAATCTAGCAGTTTCCACATCACAAGCTGATCTGAAGAGAGCCTCATTACCTGCCTTAAAGTTCCAGCCAAGCACTTAGCTCTTAAAGACAGGTTTTAAGAAATATTTGACTGATCATTTCTCTCATTTAGTTTGGCTGCTCTGAACCGATTCAACCTGTGAAGTTGAAATAGTGAGAACAGGAGGAAATGTGTGTGCAGGGAGTCACACCATGCACCACACACAATGTCCCAGCTTTCCCACCAGCTCTTCCCGAAGGGCCAGATCCTGGCTCAGCCTAGTCCACACAGCCTCTCCTGAGCCAGGAGTGCCCATGGGGCATTTCCCAACACCAAAGGGGAGCCACCTCTTCCTTCCCCCTGCGGGACAGGCATTTGGGGGGGATCATTAACACCCTGTCATCCTGACTAGCACCTTTATGTATGCCTGAAGTGCCAAGTGCAGCATCCCAGACCTGGCAGTAAGGGATGGAGAGAGGAATGAGCCAGCCAGGACTGACAGCACCACCATCCCTACGTCGTCAGCCGACCCAGGACAGGACATTCCTGTTTCCTCCATCTCCTTGCACGCCCTCCTCCTATTCCGCTTTCCAGCTCCGCTGTCCCCACGGCTGTACCACACGGCGGCTGGGCTGCCTGCCCTCCTCCTGCTGCTGCCTGCCCAGCAAAGGCGCTGCCTGCCACTCTCTTGCATGCCCTGTGGTGCCCTGCTCCCTCGCCCCGGGGACCAGAGCCCGTGGAGGGGATGGGGGGACAGGGCAGGGGAGCTCAGGGAGACAAGGAGGCTCCCAGGGAGAAACAGGAGTTGCAGCAGCAAGCAAAGAGACCCTGCTAATCATTCAGGGGTGATCTCACTGAGGGGCAGGCCGAATGGACAGACGGATGCCTTTCTGGCCAAGGCTTGGACTTTCTCTCCTTCCTCCAGCCCTTCCTTCCTTTTTTTTTTTTTTTCTTTTAATTTTGTCTCGGAAGCCACGATCCTTTAAAGATGTGCACGTCTCATTAGCTCTACCTTGACAATCATTACCGTTCCTGCAAAGGCAGGAGGAGAGCTCAGTGCGAGCGTGGGGGAGTCCATTACCTTGTAGTTAAAGGGACATTGACAACTCTGGGCTGCCTGTGGTCTCACTCCCACTTCAAAGCAGGGTCCCCCCCACCCACTGCTGTTCCGCTCCTCTACTGAGCAATAATCCCCTGCTCAACCTGAGTGAGATGCAAACCTTGCAGTGGCAGGTGATCCTGCACCCACCACCAGACACTCTGTGTTTCCCTGGCTGGGTTGTGGGGACAAGACCATGACCATGGTCTCTGGGGCGAGGGGCACCAAGGCACATAGCGACACAAACCTTCCCAACACGTTGCACATGGCCTTCACGTGACCACATCTCACTTCAGCAAATGCACACTCCTGGTCTGGCCCTCAAGACCCAGACCTAGCCATGACAGCAAGCTGCGAGCCCAAAATGTCCACAGCAAAAGCCATAGCAGAGGGTGGGGTGAAGACCACCAAGAGGGACCGAGGACAACGGCACAGCCCCCACATATGACTGCTTGGTGGTACAACCGCAACAAGGCAGTGAGCTCTGTGCTCACGAACCAGCTCCAACGTGCAACGTACCTACAGGTACGAGTCTGTCCCTAGCTTTTCTGGCTCTGTAGGGTGCAATATGGACCACCACACACCCAAAGGTGGGGATGAGGAAGGGTTCAAGAGGGTGAACGTGCAGTGGGGTGATGCCAGGAAAGGACCCTACTTGCTAAAGATGCTGGTCCAGGCAGTCCTGCTTCACCCCATAGCTGGGAGCTGTTGCTCTGCCTGCCTGTCCCCAGAACCCGCTTTGCCCCCACAAAGCTTGATAACAGGGGACCTGATTCACGTTTTGCAAGGGCAGAACCCCTCATTCAGGAGATTTCAGGGCAAAGACCCCAAAGCAACTTTTGAGGAAATACCCACTGCCTTCTCCCAGCCCCAAGGGGTTTTGAAGCCCGGTGCCATCCTCAGGAGGCAAACGCAGCAGGGTGCAGCCCTCCAGAGATGATCCTGCTTCTTTGTGCCTTGTAGGACGGGAGCTCTGCTGCAGCCACACTCACTCCCCGCTGCTCTCTGCAAAGCCACGGCAGGAGACAATAATGCACGGCCGTGGCTCCGAGCCGTACTCTGAGGAAGGATCCTACCTCCACACAAGGCTGTCCAAGAACTTGACAGGACTCTGTTTGAAAAAGATGTTGAAAGAAATGATCTCTTTAAGTGCAATGGGAGATATTTGTCTCTGATTTACCCTTGGCTTTTTGCTCTGGTTCAGGTAGGAGCGGTGTGGGATGGCTGGCAGATCTGAGAGCATGGCACGCCCCAGCGGGCAAAGCGAGCAGTGCGGAGGAAGGCGCGAGTCAGTTTGGAGTGCTCCCCATTTATCAAACTCACGCAGCCCGCCAGCAGAGCGAGTCTTTCTATCATTACAGCTCTCAAAATCCGATTCATACCACTAATCCTGCCTTCATTCTCCCAGATTAATAACATCTCTTTCAACCTTCACAGTGTGATAAATAGACAAAGAGAGAACAAAAGGAGAAACAGAAGTGAGAGAAAGAGCCAGAGCAACTCCACATAATAAAGAGAACCAAGAAAGGGGAAAGGAAAAAAAAAAGGGAAAAGAAAAGGGAAAGAAAGCAGCCAGCACACTTGACTCTGCCATTTACTTTAGCAGATTCTCCCCAAGAGCTCCCTGCGATCTTTAAAGAATGTAAAACATTGCTCAAAGGAAAGGCTCGTTAGCAACCCTGACCAGCCCAGGTTTGCTGGAAATCTTTTCACTTCCAGCCTCTGCTCAGGTCAGCGCTGAAAATGAGTTTGTTGGTTTCTCGTCCTGATTCTCCCCAGACTCCTGCAGAGGCAAAGCCTCCAGCACACACTTGCTCTCTCCTTTACTTACACTAGCTTCTCGGAGGGGAACAGGGGGTCTCGGCTGGTGTCTGCTCCAGGGGTGCCCCAGCAGCTCAGCGAGCCCAAGACATGCTGGCAGAGCAGCAGCGGGCTGGCACAGCAAGGGCTGTGGCTACCCCAGAAGTCAGGACCATGCGTCGAGCTTGGCATGGGGATGAAGACCAACACCATAACGGCAGCAGATGTGGAGACCCATGCCATCAGTCTGGCTGGAAGGCACCCACGGGACCCGAGGAAAGGGGAAGCCTGCATGGACACATCACAGGCCCTGGCTCCCTGGGCTGCACCTCTCTGCCCCCGCCTTGTCCCCTGGCAGGGAGCTCCCATCCCTGCCCAAGCTGCACAACTTGGACGCGCGTTTGGGCCACCTGAGTCCTGCTGGCAATCGTGGAGGCTGGAGCTCCCCCCTGTATACTCATGGAGCTCAGCCGTGCCTGCTCCGAGCAAGGAGATGGCAGCCACAGGCACCCCCTCTCCAGCACTCCTCTGCTCTGGTTCGTTCGGAAACAACTGAGCCCCAGGAAAAGCTGATCCTACAGCTCAGGACCCCAGAAAGCCAACCTCACTGGCTCCAGGGCACATGGACTGAGACGTTTAGCCATTTCCCACCCACAGCCTTCACCAGAGCGGCGCTGTTCAGCTTTTTCACTCTGCCATGCCGTATTGAACACTCCATGCAATTTCCGAGTCATTTTAATAATTAAATGTTTATTGGCACATTTTTCCCATGCAGCTTCCAGACTTGCCTGAATTTATTTCCAGTGAGTGACTTCCCTTGGTTCAGTCCTTCCATAGGATGCACAGCTGCAAAACATTCCCTCTGCTCCCCCCACAATGAGCATCCGCCATTGAGCCCATCCCCATGGACTCCTGGCAGGTGCTGTGCACACCGAGTAACACTTACGCCAAGCCCAGACAAACGGCTGGGACAGAGCGCTGGATTTCTGGCCAGGATGGTGCTCTATTATGGCTCTGTGTTCACAGCCCCCGTGCAGAGGCTGGGCTAGGTTGTGTTTTTTTCCTCTCTTCTTTTACACTGTTCCATATTACTCCAGGCTTTGAAGTACAGAGAAAAGCAACACTCAATGTGCCTTTTTTTTTTTAAAGCTGCTGTTATCATAGCAAATCTCTTCCTTCTCCGCTGTGTCGCTGGAGATAGATATCAAGCAAAAAGAAAGTCTCCTCTTTTAACAATGGATTTCCCTTCCCTTCTGAACTTCAAATAGAAAACTCTTATCTACAGCCACAGTTGACCAGGAGAAGAAAAGAAAAGAAAACAGACATATGAACTGAACCCAGGCTCTCTTTCTACTTACTCAAAAAGGCTGTGCTGAATTCTTCACACAGAGATGCTCTGAACATGTTTATAGCATGTATTTACTCACTTCACTAGTTATCCCCCCACTATGGAAACCCACCTCCAGAAAGACTCTCCCCTGCTCCACGTACCCTCTGCAATCTTTTCTTTGCTTAGCAAGCTCCATGCACCTGGGCCATCCAGCACAACAAAGCCTACACCTAAAGCTGGGGATGGCAACAGTTCTTCCAACTCAGCTAAGAGTAACAGCAGCGATGCCCCTGACTCACATAAAGCATCACTTCTGTACAGTGTAAGTTCTTTAAGTGACAGGATGGATTACAGGTCAGACCTTGCTGGCTGCACTCACACAAGATGCCTAGAACAGCTCTGGCTGAGACCAGGCTGCTTCAGCCACCCATGACCTACACACATGCACACCCTACACAGCACCCATGTGCCACTGCTGGCACCATCCAGCCCTCTGTGTGTTTCAAGATCTCCATTTGAACCATCTTCCTGCCTTTGACAGAGCTGCTCCAAACAGAAATGTACAGAACCATGAAACTTCTCTCTCCCACTCCAGTCCCTGGGTGGAGCCCTCTCCTGCCCTGGCTTTCATCCCCTCCAGCTGCCTGATCTCTGGAAAGCCCCAACCCAGGTCCCAGCTGGGTTGAACACCAACCTCCCTGGGACTCGCTGAGGTCCACCTGCTGCCAGACCACCCTCGCTCCCTGCCCAGCTAACAAATTAAAATTGAGCACCGTGCTTTACAGGTAACGTTTCTCCCAAAGTCACAGTGCCAGCACCAACACGCACATAGCAAGAAATCCAAGGAGGCAGGCACTACTGCCTTTCCATCTCCCAGTGTGTCCTGCTGGGCAGCGTGTACTTCTTGAACCATTCTTGCTTTCAGCCTTGACGAACATGGTCACACAAGCCTTGGGGAAGCTGGCCTTACAGCCCTGGAGCACCTCCTGGCCACAGCCACAGAGCTCCTGTTCCTCCTTACTCTCAAACCCATCTTGAGTTCAGGCACAAATTTATTCACAGGAAGCTGCTAGACAGACAAACCGTCCTCCCCGCCACACATGGCATCGTGGGCTCTGCCACCAGAGATGGACACAGCTACTCCCACGTGTTGTCCCCCAGCCTGTGAGGGGGACTCCAGCTGAAGAGACTCATTGCTGGAACTGGAGCCAGAGTCCCAAATCAACTGGGGGTAGGGAGGGCTGGAAGCTTTCCAGATCACTTTCCATCAGAAATAAGAAGTTTCCTTCATCAAAAGCCAAATCTCATTCTTATTAGGAGAATTTGTAGCTCCCAGCCAAAGGGAGGATGAATTCCCACCTAAGACATGGCCAGGAATCCGCCATAGTCACACGTGGGGACAACATGCAAGTCCAAGCTCTGCCTCATTCAGACTGGAGACAGTTTTGGTAACTCTTCCTGGCTCCAAAGCAACCCTCAGCCAGCAGAGCCCAGCCTGCAGCCCCAGCTGTCCTGCAGGCTCTCCTGCGGTCCCCCACAGAGCTTTCCAGGCAGCAGCATCATTCCCTTCACGTTAAACTCCACAAAAGCCCCCAGTGCTCTTCCCTGGGGGCAGTCCCGGTGTTGCAGAAGGCTCCTCCCTGTGGAGCTACAATGGGAAGATCCATCAGACAAAGCACCTTCTCTTCAAGCTGTGTGATGACAGATGTTCAGCCAATGGAGCAGTGGGATTGGCGGAGCACCGCAGAAGCACTTTATAATTCCTGCTCCTCTCCTCCTTCCTCAGCGTCTCCTGAGAGCGACACGATGATGGACGGTGCCATAACTGACTGTTCCCAATCAAGGTAATTTAAGTAATGACAGCTGACGTGATTCCTGGAACGTGCAGGCACTGCTGGCCCGCATGCCTTGCCTACCACTGCCAGAGTTTGTGGAAGGAGAGCAGACTGGAGCATGGAGGCCTGGCTGGGGGACAGGGATGGAAGAGCCCGAAGATGCAGAGGGTGTCTCCAAACCAGCTGCAAATAACTCATTACATCAGCCTGCAAAGCGAGTGGGAGCCAAGGGGAGGTGGGTAGCCTCTGTCCTGCAGGGCATGTCCCTCCTGGGCTGTGCACAATGCCTGCCCCGGACCTGGACACTGCTGTTATCTATCTAGTGTCACCTGTGACTGTAGTATCCCTAGTCCTTAGGAAGTCGTTTGTTGGGATCTTGCCTGGCCCCTCAAGGTTCGGCAAGGCTTTTACTGCTCTGGCCCTGCCCCAGCTCTCCCACACCATCAGTGGCTATCTGGAAACAGGAACATTACATCAATAACCCGGAGCTCACCTCCCCATGCAGCTGGCACACAGGCAGCACCACATCATCTGAACCCAAGGCAAGGGGGTGCAGCAGCCCCATATCGCACACATGAGTGTATGGAGACTCATGGAGGGAAAATAACTGTGCAAGCTCATAGCTGCAGTCCTCTTCCAGAGCCTCGAAATTAGCAGGCAAATTTAACATGCAGAGAAGCGACCGATTAATAACCCAGCATTGACTTAAGAAGACCCTGAATAATACATAGCGCTTGTACACGGAAGGGGAAAAAGTCAAGTCCTTCTGCTTGTCAAGTGTATCGGCCTCCCAAGCACCAACACTCAACGAGAAACCTCCCTGCCAGGCAGCCACAGCTTTAAGCAGCTCTTCAGAAACGCCTTTTGCTAAGATGAATGGCAAAACTTTGCGCCAATTTAGACTGGCATTTGGACAGGTCCAAGCATGGTGGTGTTTTAAATGTAATTAGTACTGCTTGTTAACAAAGCCCCTTTAAATCTGCCAAGCAGTAGATGATGCTGAGCATTTGGAGCCTACAATGATGAGCCATGCAGATGCTCTGTCTTGGCTATGCTGATGGGTGAGAAAGAGGATCTTACCACGAGGCCACCCCAACCTCTCCTCCGCCGTGTCTGCACTGCAATCCTCCCAGCAGCTCGGCCACGTCAAGGAAAAGTCAGACCCAAACAGACAAAAGATTGGCAGATGCTCAGCTGCAGGCGCTGGGCCGCACGACGATGACAGCAGATGAACCTATGAATGGACTATTCCCTTCCACAGCTTGGTTCCGGCTTCTGCTGTTTAATGCTGATTTTGGTATGAGACACTGAGCAGCGGTATCAGCATCCCTGTGTGATGCTGTCTACTTTCCTAAATAATGATGGCTGGAGAAAAATTTCCTTCCTTTTGGGAATATTCCAAACCAGAACTGGCAGAAAAATGGTGTTTACCCTGACAACAGCCACTATTTTTGAACAGGGACTACGTACACAATGCCCATTGTGAGAAGGGTGGAGTCCTGCAGAGCACCAGGGATTTGTACATCATCAGTGAAATACGGTGAATCTCAAACGCCTTAATTTTTGAGAGGGGGAGAAAGACTCTAAACGGCACCTCAGGCAGAAGCTCCCAACAGCCCGTCATGCTGACTCCAGCGGCTGAGTGACCCTCCTGTGCAGGCACCCCACGAGGATGCTGCACGGATTTAATGCCTGCAAAGCAATTTGAAAATGAAGACTCGCAAACAAGCCTCGTTGCTGAAGCCCAGGAGCAGGAGAGATGAGACCTAATTTCTATTCCAATCTCTGATATGGACTCACAGGAAAATCTTTGAACTCACCCGTGCCTCAGTATCCCCAGAATATTATCTATTGAGCGTTATGAGCCTAAATTCATTCATGCCTTTAAAGAGCTTTAGCATCTACTGCCTGAAGACCAAAGGACCGTCACTACGCAAAACATGAGCTGTGTATGACATAAGGTCAGAAAGCATTTAAAAAAGCAGCCACCCAGTGCAAAACACAAGTGAAAAAATTTGAGCAGGAAACAAGATTTCTCTTCTTCAGATGTAAATGAGTGCCAGCGAGCAGCAGAGCTCCGAAGACATACCTTTTAGCACTGAAAAGTGTTTCTACAAAGGGAACCAAGAAAAAAAATGCAATAAACAGGCTCAATTCTTAGAGTTTGATTTCCAGAGCAATAAGCACAGAAACTGAGCCCAAAGAAAAGACCTGTATTAACAACCAAATCCAATCATTCCAATAATAAAGAGGAGACATCTGGACCGGTGCAGAACTATTTCCAGAGAGAAGTTTGTTTCCCCATCCCTTTCACACCCTGCAGTGGCTCAATGGAAGAATACTTAAGAAGTTTCAAGTTTGGTCATAATGTGTAAAAAGCCCCTGAAATGCGACATCATTTACTCTTCTGTGGTATTGCTCAGCAGAGCTAATAAATCTTGCATGAGCAGAGCTGATTCTAATTTTCTAATATGAAAAGGCATTTGGATTGAGAGAGAGGGGAAGATAAAAGTGATTGAATCTCCAATAGCCCAGCGTCAGTGACAAGAAACATCCTGCTATGGACCCCAAGGAAGAATGGCTCCCCCTCCTCCCCGAACCACAGGCACACTCACCCGCTCGCACATCCAATTCTCCCTGCTTTCTGCTCGCCACGTCTCAGTCTCCCCTATTGACAGGACGTGGTTTTAAACACAGTTACACAAGTTATCATTTCTGCCTTTTGATCAATCTGAATTTTCAGGACAATTACCCTCTTAATCAATGATTGCTATCAGCAGCCCCTTGGATTCTTCACCAAGGCAATCGTGCCGCCGGGGCAGACGGCGTGTGCATATGCAATGAAGCTGCGGGGAGGCACAAGTCCATCTTCCCCTGACGTAGTCGTCGGCTGAAAGGGTGGAGAGCTGTGAAGGCCACTTCAAGGAACACCTGACGTAAAAAAATAAGCGGAGGGGATTAAAAGGGACATTGTGTGAGGTATCTGTGGCACAGCCGGGCTGGGGGTAGCAGGGACCTGCTGAAAATACCATCGGGTTGAAAAATAAGCCAACTAAACCAACAGGTTTGCCTTCCACTGAAACCATATATTTAAGAGCTATCTATAGCCAGCACTAATCGCTCCTAATGAGACTAATAAAGTCCGTTTCCAATTAGAGACTGAAACTATTAGAAGAAGGAAAGGCGGAGAGGCAGCTTTTAACAACCTCTAAAGATGTGGGGTTTGGATTTGGGGTTTTCAGTACTTTTTTTTCCCCACCAGAAATTATTTAATATCACCAAAATGCCGCTAGCACTTACACACACAAAGCAAGCCTCCTGCTGCTCTTCCCTGGCTGGGTATGTATTTCGGCAATTGATGTTTGCACAGAACCTCAGCTCTTGGAGGACGCAGTCCTATGAGGCATCTCTCACCAGCACTGAAACATGGC
The DNA here is from genome assembly GCA_013397275.1 of Burhinus bistriatus. Lineage (NCBI taxonomy): Eukaryota > Metazoa > Chordata > Aves > Charadriiformes > Burhinidae > Burhinus > Burhinus bistriatus. The sequence goes on along the minus strand of VYXH01005887.1, from coordinate 423,382 downwards.
CTCAGACGCCACAAGAAACCCCAAAGCAGCCAAAGCCCAATTGCAGAGGCCATGGGCTGGCTGGCGACAAGGCTTAGCATCCCTGCTCTTGAAAGAGCACCACCAGGCTGTTGGCAGGTTCATGCCACTTGGCTTGTGTTTTCAGAACTCCAGACAAGGCAGGGCGAAGGAGCACATCGCTCTACGCTGCTCCCTCAACTACCCTACGGGTTTCCCCTGGGCAGAGGACTCCTTGACACATCATTCTGTCCAAAAAATAGCTCAGCCAGACCTAGGCACCATTGTGTCTTTCTGAACAGTTCCTGCAGGCAGAGGCTGTCTTCTCCCAGGCTTGGAAAGCACCTCGCACCTCTTGGGCGCTGTGTTGGCAGAAGCAAGCTTTGGGACCTGGAAGGCAGCAGGGAAATGCTGCCGGAAAGCAGCCGAGCTCCCGCAGGAGAAGGTGGTGTGGTGGCAGCGTGGTGGCTTCACCATCTTGACCACCAGATCGGGCTGGCAGTAAGCAGCAGAGGCAGCGCCAGGTGAGGCTGGTGGGCCAGCTGCCTTCGCAGGCTGCTGGCTGGAGGAGCTCTCTGAAAGGCACAGTATTTCACTAGCTATTTTACATGGAGAATTGCCGATCAAAGATATCCCCACTGTGTACTCCAGAGCAATAAAAATAAAAAAAAAAAAAACACAAGAAGAATTCTTTAGGCGGGTAATGGGCATTTTATTCCTTTTTATGACACTAAACATAGGCAGCTGGCATAATTACACCACAATAAAGGCATAATGTGCACCTAGCAGAACAAACTCATACTTTTGATAATTAGGCAGAGCAAACACAGTCTGGGATTCAGCCACACGGCTTCACTGTCTCCCGGATCTGCCAGTGGCCCCGTCCCTGCAGCACGTCGGCCCCATTCCCACAGCTGGATTTAGCTGGCCCCCATGGGGAAGGCTGAGCAAGCAGAGCATCACCAGAGCTCTCCTGCACAGAGAGGAATGGCCACGCAGCTCCACTGTTAAGAGCAGAATGAGGGCAGAGCGCAAGGCAGGGAGGTGCAGGATGGGTCCACGTGCAGCTCCTGAGAGGCAGTTGGAGATGGTGCCCTGCAGAGCACTGACAGAGGATGTCAGTCACCTCCTGATAAGCACCAGGGACACACCTGGGAGCTGCAAGGGCATGGGTGAACTCTGCAACTTGAGCTTAAAGACTGACCCCGCAGACAAGGCTGCAGCAGAACCAACTTCATGTGGCCAAATCATACATGGTGCAATGGCAAAGGCAGACCCAAAACCCCAGAGAGATTTCGAGCTCTCCCTTTTGGGTTTGGCAGCTTTGCTGAGGCCAGCTCCAGGAACTGGAAGGGCTGAGTAGAGGCATGGGGACACCCCTCCACAGCAAGGACCTTGGCCAAATGCAGTCAGTGAGACAATGTCCAGAGGGAAGCTGGTCCCTTTACCAAAAGGCAAGGATGGAAGGCAATGTCCCAGGGAGGCTGAAAGTAGGCTTGGACCTGCTGGAGGCTAGCAATTAGCTCTTTGAATGCTTTGTGTTCTCATTAGTCCCGGTGGCCCTGCTAACCTGCAGACCTGCCTCCTCCAAAACACACCGGCAGATAGCAAGCGTGCTCCTCTGGCAGCTGCAGGCATCCACGCAGGACAGCTCCTCCCTGAGCGAGGAGCACAGCCAAGGCAGAGATCCTAAATGATCTCTAAAATATTAATAGCATCAATCAGAGCCAGGCTGACAGAGGTTACAACACAGGGAGAGCGCAGAGAGCAGGCTTTCCTGAAGCTGGCACAAGACCATACACTAAATATCCAGAGTTTGTTTAAAAATGCATCTGCAGGATGCATAGAGGAGCACCGCTGGCAGAACGGTGCACTGAGGTTTCACCTCCATGCCACTGAAACCCACTAGGGACGTCCACCACTGCACACAGGAGAGACACCAGCTCAGCTACACACCATCCTAGGCAGCTTAAGGGAAATTGGTGGCTTTGAAGTATATTGAGTGCAGTGCAGAAATGCTAGAGTAACTTGGCTCAAAGAAAGGTGAGGGAGGTGAGCGGATCCATCAGCCATGACTGAGACCTGCATATTCATCAGTGGATAGGACGCCCAAGAAAACATCAAACACCACCATTATGAGCTTTTTCAACACAAGATTCAACACAAGGAAGGGAAGATGATGCTGTCCTGTGTAACCTGCTCTAGGTGTCCCTGCTCTGGCAGGAGGGTTGGACTAGATGATCTCCAGAGGTCCCTTCCAACCCCTGCGATTCTGTGATTCTGTGAAGATGCATGTTGTCAGCAAATATAAACATCTTGCCTCCATAACTACTCAAACCCAGAAGGGCACTGCTGAGAACTGGATGAGTACTGAGCAAGTTTGGGAAGGCTGCAGTGCTGCAATCCAGACCATGACTTCAGGACAGCCATTTGCTCAGGAGCTTTGATGCCCCATAGAGCTGGCAGCAACATTCATGTCGGAGCACCCAAGGAGAAGACTGTCTGTAGGCGACAGTGTCCAGTCAACTGGGAAAACCAGCCACTGGCTGGGCTCATGCTTCGGAGAGATCAGAGTCTTCCTAGCCAATGGGCCACAAAATAGGAGGAGAAGTTTATGCCTACACAAGGGCAAAAGATAGGCTGTTTCCTAAACAAAAGCAGACCATATCTGCAGACTTTCCATCCAGTTCTTAGCAAGCCACTGTGATAGATCCAATCCATAGACTGAAGGCAAAGAGCTGAAGCAAGGAAACCTGCATGTGGAGAGAGCAAAAGCCAGGATGGAGCCAGAAGTGCTGTGCCAGCATGGCGGAAGGGCAGCAGGAGACTTTTAATCCCAACTCTGAAATCAAGTTGCTTAGCAGCCTTGGGGTTCTGAGGGATTTAATTAATTAATTTAATGAGTGTGAAGCACTGTAAGTTATTAATATACAAATTCCACTACCGTACCTCCTGTCTCCCAGTTCAGCATCTCTTGCTGCTTTAAACTGAGCCCATGAGAAGCAAAAGCCAAGCCACGGTATGCCTCTGTGCAATGGGGCAGAGGCTGCACACCCACACCTTCCCAGCCAAGACAGCAGTAGCAAAGCCCCGTCCCTTTCAGCAGGATAGTGCATCACGCTCCGCACAGGGCACCAGGAACACCTCATACAACAAAAGCTCCTTCCGTTTATTGGCAAGCCGGTTGCTACCATAAACCAGCCTGCTGCTGCTGGTGGAGGTGGCAGGCAGTCACTCTCCCTCTTGTAGCCACGCTGGCTTGGTAGGACAATGAGGACTAAACCAGTTAATGTTTTAACTCCCTTGGCTAGAAAATCTGATTAACCCCTCATCCCTCCCCGGAGAACTACACAGGTCCATTTTCATTCCCCTACATGGAGCTCCTCTTTTAAATGCAGAGAAAAGAAGACATAGCTTCTTTCCCAGGAACTAGGCAGCTGTGCTGGTACCCACGTAAAGCTCCAGCTGAAAACATGGGATGCAGGGATGCTCTGCCTCTCACCCGACCCACAGGACTCTGGGAAAGGCCATCTTTCACGCATTGTGCCTTTGCCTCCCAGCTCCTCCGGGCCTGGAATGCAGCACACGTTGCAGGATTATTGTAAAACATGCCCTGCCTCTAATCCCTTCTCCTCTTGCCTTGCTCTGGTATTGACTGCGGGGAGCTGTGTCAGGCGCGGGGTCAGGCTTGCCTCTCGCAATACCAGGGCACGCAGAAGGCTCCAGCCTCCCTGGCTGACCGCAGTACACAAGACATGGGAAAACACAGGCTGCCTGCCCCACACCCTCACATAAGCAGGCACGTGAGATTGGAGGCCCAGCAGCGCTGGTGCCCCGCAGGCATGGCCACGGTCCTGCGTGCAGGTGAAACGCCAGACCTGTGCCAGGTAGACACCCGCTCGCTGGAAGATTGAGGGCCTAATTCTGACCATGCTTATGGCTTCCCGGGTTTGCTCCTGGGCTGCCATACCAAGGGCATATTTACAAGGCAAGTCTGGATGCAAACATGTGGTGCATCAGCCATGCTGTGGTCATGCTGTACACGCCGGTACCCCCAGCTCCAGCAAGATGCAGCTGACAGGCCCCAGTCACACCACGACCAGCCTGACCAGACCCCACCGTGGGGACCAGCAGGCCACTTCAGCCTGCATAATCTTGACATTGCAGAAAGATTTCTTATCAAAAGCACAAGGTGCCTAGATTTCATTGTGGGTTATTTTGCCTGCTTTCAAATGCTCTTTCCAGAACTTTGGCACCTACAGCACACTGCCCCATAAACAGGTAGGACCAGGAGAGCCTTCCTCAACCTGCAAGCAGCAAGACTCATGGTGTGAAGGTCTGAGCAGTACGTTTAACCTCAGCAGCAGCACAGACACAGCCAGATGGGAACCAGGAGGCTCTTTGGTGCAGGGGACAGATGTTCAAATCCCCCAGCAAGGGGAGCGCAGGCACAGCGAGGTGCATCCGAGCAATATGGCACTCAGCAGGAAGAGCAGCGTGCAAGGTCTGAGCAGCTGCCTCTCTGCCTTTCACCTGCAAGCTACGGTGATGTGCATGTAGAAGAACCACAAATGCCAACCTGCCTCCAACAAGGATGCTTTCGGTAAAGCAACCACTACAGCGCACTCAGCAAACCGCTGCTTACAATTTCATCTAGAAGGTAAAGCTCTTGCACTGGTTAGAAAAAGCCCAAAAGCAACAAATTCTACTCTCTGCTTTGTCCAGCACCTGCAGGCTGCGTGGGGCCAAGTAAGATAACTGTGTTCCTCAGTTTCTCTTGAATCACCACCTTCCTGCCTTATCCGAGAGCCCCCTGTACCACACATGGCACCAGGAGGCCCTGGTCCTTGCTGGAGCCTGAAGGTGCTGCCAAATAATAAAGGCTGCCCCGTACAAACACCCTAATCTGGGCAGACAGCATCAGGAAAGGAATGGAGACTGTATGCAGCGCCCAAGGCAACCACCCCTTTTTTCCCTGCTCAGGTACTCTGAGCATCAGCAACTTGTCCCAAGGAAAACAGTCTGTGGCCAAGTGCAAGGCAGCAGGAAGCGTCACAGCAAACAGGATAGGAAGGGAGAAGTGATGACCCACATCGTCTGCTTCAAGGCAGGACCAGCTCCATCCAAACCATCCCCATCATGTTCTTCTAAACACTGCAGATCTCAAGAGCTAAAGGTCCTGCATCCCTGTCCTCACCCACAGAGACTGTTTACTGACCTTCTCGCGGCAGGTGAGGACGTGACTAAGAGCTATCCACCACAGCCACCCAGAATAAACTTTTCCCTTCCTCTGAGCACTTTCATTTCTACAAAAATGATTTCTGCTTAATCTTCTCTAAGCTGAACATTCCAGATCCCTAAATCTTCCCCTGCAGGTCACATCTTCCAGCTCTCTGATTCTTCTATTCTCTCCTGGGCTTTCTCCAGCTGTGCCAGGTCCTCCCTGAGTGCAGTATGCAAAACTGGTTTGCCCAAAGGCTAAAACTAGGCTCCAAAACACCTTGCCTATGAAGAGAGGTGAGATTTTAACATGCACCTAGTGCAATTTTAATATGTATTAGCGAAAGTGAGTGTAGGAGAAGCCCTGATAGTAAAGAAGTTAATTGGTATGTGAGATGCTGTGAGATGGACACAGGCTAAAGCACGCACAGGATAGCTATGGGAAGGAAGGAAGAGCTTCTTGTTAATAGGACCGACATACTGACATGTCCCCTTTACACTGGCGTAGCTGCTCTAAATGACTTCCATGTAACAGCACCTTGTCAGAGGTTGTCTTTACCCATCCAGCAGAGTCTAAACGGCAGCGAGAGAGGAACTATCTGCCTGTGCCCAGCCCACGACCTTCTGCTTGCCATGAGTTTGGCAGCGAGAAGGGTGCTTTTTCACCCAGTTGTGTATTTTATGGCCAGAAGGAATTACTAAACTAATCTGCTATTTTGCAAGCCAGGAAACTTAGCTACTTTCTGGCGAATCAAGACAACTTACATTAACCCTCTGAGGACTACATCTTCCCTGTCTGCTCCCAGAACAGTTCATACAGGCACATGCTCCACAGAAAATTGCTACTGTGCTTTTAGGATGCAATAAAAAAACCCCAAAAAACAAAAACACCAACAAAAGCCAAAGGAGAGGGAAACACACAAAACCATTTGATTTAGGCAAAGACGGACACTGCTTTTTCCTGCCCTCCTGGGATGGGCATGTATGTTACTGCTCAAGTCATCCAAAACCAGTGAAGCCTCCAGGCTGCATCTAGAGCCCCTCTCAGCTGTAGCAAGACCAGCTCCTGAGACTGCAAGAAAAGGAAATGAAATGCAAGGCTGGGATCATTACTTTGAAACTATAAGCTCGTGCCACTGAGCCAAAGCCTGTTATATCGACATGGGTTTGTGTCACCCCAGCAGCAGAGATCACTCTCCATCTCCGCTTGCTCAGCTCCCCTCCTCCCAGGACAGTACTCCGCAATGCTCTGCAAAGTCTAGCTACAGAAAAACTCCCAACGCCTTGCACAGAGGGTTAAAGTTACAGGGCTGGGCCACTGCAGAGAGAAAAGTGCCCTGCTGACTGCTCCACCACACTTGGGAAGTTGCCGGCAAAGCACGAAGTGCCACTTGCAGAAGAGCAAATAGCAAAAATTCCAAATTTCTTTCCCTGGGGCAGAGAGCCCAGAGCGGGGGTGCTGTTTCTTAAAGCCTCCAGTGTTTAAAAAGCACTGAATTTGCACCTAGCTGTCACAAAGGATGCTCCTACTCTGTGTCTCCAGTCACCAGCCTGGGCAGCAGCTCTGAGGGTTGGAGAGAACCCTGCCCACCAGCGAGTGCCAGGCTGAGGAGGAGAGAGCAGAGCCCTGAACAACTACTGGCCACGCAGCCCACATGCTCTGCCTCCGCTTCCTTTGTTTCATGTGAAAGTGGATACCAAAACCAACCCCAATGTTTACTCTGCGTTCTGTTAGCACTGTACCTTAGCGCATATTGCAAACCCACATCAACAACCCCTCGGTCCATCTGGTTATAGCTTCTACGGAAACCAAGGCAAGGAAGTCTGATGCATCAATCCATCCTGTATCCCCTTCTAATAAGACCAGGAAGAGGAAAGGGAAAAGACTGTCAAGAACTTGCAGACACTCACCCTCTCTTTCCAGCACAAGCATCTGCTTGTTGGTTTTCTTTGGAAACGTGTTTTTACTCAGCACTCCTTGCTAAATAAGAAAGGGAGGACAGGTCCCTCTGCAGTGGGACAGAGAGGGCTGCTCCTTTAAGGCCTCTCCTGGATGCCCTTTCCCTTTGAGATGACTATCCTCGACTCCCTCCTCATCTCCCTCCCTTTGATTTAAGAGTTCCTCTCCTGGCCCTGACAGTAAGGTATTTCTGTCCCACAGATTATAACTCACTCTGGGCTATTATTCAACTCCCAAGCCCTGGCCCTGCTGCATTTAGTCCAAACATAATATCTTTCATGCATATATTATCTGTCTCCCTATTATCTGGAATCATTTCGGAATTAAATTTCAGTCCTGCAATATTGGCTTGAAGAGCGGCTCGCTTTATGGGCTAGTCAAAGGTTAGAATACCAATCAAAATAACACTGCCGATGCAGAGAGACATTTTAATATTCCAAAACCCGGTAATTGTAAAAGGACATAATATTTTTTCCCTGATTACCCCAAAGGCAACACATGTTAACAAGGCGAGGGAGAGACTGAAAGAAATTTCAGAGTTCAGACAGCTGCACGACAGATTTAAAGGAGAAGTCGTGGATGGCTGCCGTGCTCCAGCCCCCGGAACAGGAGGGCTCCCCTGCCCGTGCCAGCAGCACCGCGCTCCCTGGGATGCCGTCCCCTCCGTCCCCAGCCTCCTGGCGTTCGTGCCACCTGCGCTGCCCCAAGTCAGGAGCCTTCGAGGGTGCTCTCACCGCAAGAGAATGGAGCAGCCAGAGCTACGCTGAGACGGACAGTCAAAGATTATCACGGCAGAAGACACCGCCGCGATCGGCTGGCCTGACCTACACAGGCCACCAGGCTGCCCCAAATTAATTCCTGTTTGAACCAGAGCTGACCTTTTTAGGAAAAAAACTCTTCCCTCCTGAACTGGAGAAACCACCACAGCCCTCGGTAAGTTGTTCCAATGGTTAATTACCCTCACTGTAAAAATCTGCACCTGAGTTACCTCGCTTTAGCTTCCAGGCACTGGAACTGCTTATGCTTCTGTCTGCTAGACTGAAGGAGCCTCTCGCCACATTTTGGCTCTCCCTTTAGATACCTAAGGATTACAGCCAAGGCTCCCTTACCCTTCTCTCCAGTACCCTAAAGGGCTCCCAGGGTCTTTACTGCATGGCGAGTATTCCCATGGGTCTTGCAGTCTTCCAAGTTTCCAGAATCCTTTCTGATGCAGAGATGGGACCCAGCATCCCATACTGATCAAACCAGTCCCAAAGAAAGAAATGATCCAGCTCCTCTGCTACTCACCATTGCCCATTTATAAATCCAATAGCAGCTGCCTCCTGGATGCAGTATCTGCACACTTTATCGAAAATGATTTTGTGTTTTCTTTCAGGGCATTGATAAAAGTGTTAAATACAAGAGGTCTGAGAAATAGATCCCTGTGGGACCCCACTAGGAAGACATGCACTCCATGATGATTACCCATTTACAATTAAATGCTAGGAGCTGTCAGTTTGCTCGTTCTTAATCAATGTAATGTGTGCCATGTTGATTTTGTATCACTCTTGTTTCTTAATCAAAATGTCATAAGGTACCAAGTCAAATGCCTTCCAGAAGTATATTACATTGACGTGGTTACCTTTATCAACCAAACATGTAGTCTCATAAAAAAAATATCAAGTTAGTTTGAAAAAGATCTAGTTTCCATAAATCCACATTGATTGGCATTATATTACCCTCTTTTCATTCTTTATTAATCAACTATGATATCTGGCTTTTCATTACTTTGCCCAGAATTAATGTCAAGCTGATAGGGCTATAATTACTTCATCGGTCATCCCATTTGCCCTTCTAAATTACTGGTACAACATTAGCTTTCTTCCAGTCCTCCAGAACTTCCTCCATGTTCAAAGACTTATTAACAATCCAGGGCTTCTCAGCCAGCTCTTTTAAAACTCCTGTAAACCAGTTATGCAAAACGCCAACTGAAAGCCACCACTTAACTCTATCAGAAAACTGTGTTGTAACAGCAAACCTCTCGGCTCAGCGATATGGCATCCTCTGCCTTTGTGCAAATGCAGAGCAAAATTATTTATTAAACATGGTCATTTTGTTGTTTTAAGCAGTTCTTTCATTTCCCTCCAACTATGAACCAATACCATTGCACAGGCACTTTTCTTTCCTCATCTCCATGGAAAAGACACTTTTACTCTCCTTAACACTGGAGTCACGCTTCTTTTGTTTCCGTTCACAATGTCTCTCGCTCCTGCCTTCTGAGAGAGACTTTCCAAAGCCAAGAGCTCCGCAGCCAGGGGTGAGGAAAGCACGGCTCCCACTGAAGGAAGGAGTGCAAGCCAGCAAAGCACTGAGCACCATGGGAATACGAGCAGCTCTGCGCAGTAAAGTGGCAACATCTATTCATGTGCTCGATGCTTTGGCCATGAAGCCGTCTGTCTGAGGAGCTCTCTGTCATTTCTGACCTTACTAGGAATTTTATGTTCCCTATAGCCAGTAACTCAATAAACAGGCAATTGGTAACAATCACAGTAAGTTCTCAAGAAGTTAGACCTCATGAAAGCAACTTCCAGCCATATGGACCAAAATATAAATCTTTTCTCAGTTGCACCCATTCCCATGTTCTTTGTCCAAAGCACTCAAGACACTTCAGCACCAAGTGTCGGCGAAGCACTCAGAGCTCCTCCTCCCACCCCAAAGGCAGAAGGAATTGTTAATTCAGAGGAGAGACAAAAAGCTGTTAGCAAATCTTTGTTTGTTTAGGATGTGTTTATTTCTAGTTGCCAAATATTAACAAAAACATCCTATTACATGCTTCCGCTGTCAGATTTTACAAAGTGAGTGGGTGACCTTAAAGCATTTGTGCATGTGTATTAATAGTTTGCTTCCAGGCTATGAGTATCTACAGATCAATAAACGGTGGGCCTGGAAAAGGCCAGCTCTGCACACAGCCACGGCACCCCCAGCATGGTCACACTGTGCTCCCCACGGCTCCGTCAACTCTGTTTTGTGATGCCCAGAGAAGGAAAGTTGCATTCACCCACACACAGATCACTCAACCCGTGCCTTTCATAAAAACTCTCCTGGACTTCAGGAGGATCTCAAACTAGGACCAGTTTTCTGTCACTTCTAAAGCAACCACTATTACTGTATCTAAAGACACGCTGCCCTCTGCGAACAGAAATCACAGATGGTCAAACATGCCAGGACAGCTGTCTTGAGAAAGCAGCAGTTCTGTGAAGGGTATGAAGATTGCCTTTTTTTAAAAAGAAATAAAGTATCATTTGAAAAACAAGGAACAAAACAAACCGTTAGTGGTTACATCAAACACTCCTCTGTTATATTTTAACTGCGTAACGTCCAGAGAAGAAATGGAAGATCAGGATAGTGTATACAGTGTTCAAAATAGCTTCTGCAACCCAGTTCTAGAGCCACAAAGCCCACAAGCACCTTTGCGCCAGCCCTCCGACAAGTTATGCTGAGCTGGAAGAGAGACAACTACGCAAGAGTATCGCAGAGGTCTCGGATCAAGAATAGCACGAGGGAGAAGAACTGGAGACACTTATTTGCTCTTTCACATAATGCAAGATCTAGGCGCAAGAAAATGACCCAACAGTAGGTTTTAAAGAAACAAAAGGACCTGCATCTTCACACAACATATGAATAAACAGAGTATAATTAATGCATAATTAGATAGCAAAACTCATGGCTGCAGGATGCTGTAGAAACCAAAAGCATGAGCAGATTCAGAAGAGGATGTACAAGTTTCTGGTAGACAGACATGGTAAAAACAGTGGGTGCTAGACACCGTGGTCCAGGGGTAGCTGTCAACTTCCTTTTCACGTGAATCCTGACCCACAGCCTCCTGCTTTCTGCACATATTTCTCCACTGGTGCCCCCTGCTCCTGACATCAAGCACTCTCTGCTATTTCCATCCTGAGCATCCAGCTCCAACGATGTCGCTCAGGTTCTGCACCTCAGTCCTAACCCACGGGGTCTCTGCGCATCGACATGACAGGCACATAAGGAGAACTGGCAGCCAGGATGGTGGCTCTCTATCAAGATGGTTTAGGGGGATATCTGAAATGTTGCAGCATTCAAAAGAAGCCTCCTCTGCTTTCTGCTGCCCTCCCACAAGGCTGAGCTGATCGAAGTGAAGAACATGATAAACTCTCTGCCCCAAGTCAGCTCTACACTGACAGTTCACTGGAGATACAAGATCGCTCAGTGACATTAAAAACGTCAGCAAACACCGATCAGGCTTGACGGAAGGGACGCATCAGCAGGCTGGGGGGGCATAGGGCAAGGTAAAATTTCAGCAAATGCAGTCAAGTGCACAGGCAGCTTTTCTCCTTTTGTCCTCCACAGAAGGCTTTTTCACAGATCCCAAGATGCTGTGGACCACCATCGCAGCAGCCAGGTGTGGAGCTCACCACCATGTGCATGGCCAGATCAATCCAGACAGGTTTCCTGGGGCAACACAGGTATGGCAGCCAGAGGGGACTGATTCCCATCTTCAGCTTGCCCAAGAGGCAAGTCTTGGAAACTCTGAAAGAGGCCTGGAGACACAGGGTGCTCGCCTCAACTGCTCCTACAGCACAGAAGTGACAAAGGAAGGAGTTTATTGGAGAAGGAACCCCGGAAAAGACCATCTCACCACCTCAGAAAGAGGGACTGCTGAGCTGTGGAGCATCCCCGCTCTCTGGTAGAAGTGGCACAGACAAGGATTGCTTCTTCAAATGAAACAAAAAAGAGAGAAAGAGGAGCTGAAGCCACAATGTGCCTGGGGAGAGGGAATCTGGAACATATTTTGTTGCTACCACACTACGCACAAGTACACAAACACTTCTGCCCCATGCACGCACCCTTCCATATGTAATCTCACTCTTTTGCATTGCCTTGTATTTGCAGCAGCAGTTCCTTAACTCAGTAGCGTCCTCTTGGCGTCACTGCTCACAAGTAGAGACCCAAAGGACAGAGAGCGGATGCAGGACACTGCTCTCAGTCACACGTGCCATTTACACTCCTGTTTTCTCAACATCTAAAACATCCAAGTCTCTGTATTATCCATGACCTAGAAATTAGCAGTTTCACACCACCCCCTCCCCAACACCTTCACTTCATGGATCAGGTCAGAGGCAAACTCAGCCTAGGAGGTATTTGTAAGTCAGGAACATGCCAGAGGGAGATGAAAAGGGGCCACCTGTGCTATGCAGGGAAGAGTAGGGGGGCTAGATACCTGTCCAACCTTATTTGTCTCACACTGGGAGCTCACCCAAAAGAGACTGAGGTCCCATTGGGTCCTGCTGCTTGGCCAGAATTACTTATCTAGGCTGGAACTCCTCTCTCCTGAAAACACACAGGCAGTTCCCCTATAAGCACCCCCAGAGAGCAGGGCAGTGAGTGGCATGGAAAGATCCTCACCCTGAGGTAAAAGCAAGCCCCAGGGGAGCCAGTTCTTCAGCCACAGGACAAGAGAGGTCCCTGCTCTCGTCTTCAACCTAAGTCATTTCCCAGAGGGGTGCAAGGACCCTGGAAACACCCTGTGTCACAAGGCATCAGATATTAAAGAGTCAGGAAACCTTCAGATTTTTAAGGGATTAGAGGGGTTGGAAGAAGATGAACATTTCTAACACACATCTCCTCCCCACATGATCTGAAGGAAATTGGAGCCTTACTTTCTGAGTAACATCTGCAGACGGGGACAAGAAGACACGGGCTCCAACCCACATGCCCCCATCCTACACAGTCAGCCTGTGACCCCTCCAGAGAGCTGGCAGGGGAGTGCTTTCCTCCTCCTCCTGCCTTCAGGCTTGTGCTTGGTACTTCATGGATGCTCACCAGCCCTCAACTTAGTATCATAGTATTTGCTGAAGCCCAATACATGAACGCCCATCTTGAAGAACAGCCGCTTGCCCGGATGTCCACGTTACGACGAATCCCAGCTCCTGACACGCTAAATCCACGCCTCCAACTATAGGAAAGAGCCGTAAGTCATCCATCCTGAGGCCCAGAGGAGGAGCATGGCTGGATCAACTCATTTCTTAGCGAACATCATGGTACGTATGGATTTGATTTTTTTTAAAAAATATTATTATTCTGCAGCCATCAACCTGCTGGTTATATAGCTGCTATCCATTCACCGGAAGTTTAGTGAACTTCAAATGGCAATCATTAATGGTCACTGAACTGCAGAATGCCCCAACGTGCTTTCAGATTTCATTTACCAAGGACCAGCAATCAGCCAAAAGATTTGCTCTGACAGCAGGGAAATACAAGACCCTTTGACAAGTTCAGCCGGGAATGTGCTGCCAGCATCCCTTGTTAAGTTCATGTTCTACCCTATTTGACGGAACAGATCATGCAAATTGTCCTTCTGCGGCTGCTCAGCCTGTCACTCAGGCTTCCATTTAAAACAATAAATAAATAAAAGAACAAAAGAAAAGCTCACAAGTACAACGAGCTGTTTACAAGCAAATTCCACTTACCAAGACTCCTAATTATCAGGGAAAGTCACAGAAACCCAAATAAAACATTAAATTGGATGGAGGAAGGGAATCTTCCTCATCCAAAGGTTTAACCAGGAGGGCCACCCCACTTTCTCTTGTGTACAGATCCCAGCCTCCCCCTCACCCCACTACTGCTTGCAATCACACTTGTTCTTTTCTTCCCATTGATTTGTGACTTATGGAATCACCACATTTTGCTGGGCAGATGGAGTAGCTGTGCCAGGAGATCCTCTGGATGCATGGCAAGCTGCTCCTTAACCAACCACACAAGCCGTGGAGCAACACAAGACACGAGACACTAAAGTGCAAGGCGTTTTGCTTTGCGAAGTGACCACTGGTGGACATGCTGCTGAGACGTCTCCCCTCTTCCCCACACCACAAAGGGAAATGCCGATTTTATACTGGAATAATTCCACGAGTTTATCAACCAGAATTCGATCTGAAGGGAACTGCGCTCTTAGGAGCCTCAAACAGCTGCAAAACAAAACAGAGTCAGCAACACTGGGGCCAACACAAGCTTTGCTGAAGAGGGGCCTCACAGTGTCCCACTATTATGCGGAGACACCGCACTGAGCCCACCACAATGGGATTCTCCCCAGCTGCAGAACACATCCCATCAAGTACAGTAAGACTCTATTAGAGGAGATACAATAGGGAGCCGGAGGACTCGCTCAGCCCAGCTTCTCAGAAAATAACTCATTTCAATGCAAAACAGCAGTAGTTATTAGACACCTCCTTCAAGAGGAAAGGAGAAGGACAAGGGGAGGAGGGAGAGAGGGAGACGGGGACCACGGCAGTTTGCACAAAAGTACCTTTTTCAGATTAATCCACTGTTTGAAGTAATCAGCAACCGGCAGCCCTAAGTACTGGCATTGTCCTGGTAACCTGTAAGAGAGAAGAGAGAGCAGGTTTGATTCAATCAGTGCCCTGACAACACAAACTCTGTTTTCTTAAGTACATTTCGTTCTGAGATGGAAGAGACCCTCAAGTCTGCTGTAACATGCTGCACATCAGAAGGACCGTAGCTCTGGGCAAAAATAAAACCTCATGAGAGCAGAGCTTGGCTGAAGACTTACATACATCCAACCACATCCAGGCTGCTGACACCTTTCAGGCTGAACATTTTGAACAGGGGCTGTGTGCAAGTGCAGCATGCAGCTCTTCTCCACAGCGGCTAACACACAAACACGACTGGAGCATCCAGGCTGTCCTTAGCTAAATGAACTCATCACAAATCCCTGCAAAACCATCCTGCTCAGCCAGCAGCTTACAGGGCAGATAGAAGGACTGACAATTCACTTGTCATGCCCTGGTGCTTTCCTACTTGGCCTTTATGGTTAAAACACTGAATGAGGTGTTTTAACACCTCAACACATCAGGGAGGAAGGGAAGAAGGCACCAATGCACTCATTTTTGGGGGTAGTAATGCTGCAGAATCAACGTTTTAAGGCTAAGAAAGCAGAGGCTGTTTTCCAGGCAGGTGCTTGGGAGAAGAGAGCAGTCCCAGCTCCGAAGATGCAAGGTGCTGCACGCTGTCTCGCTATGGGTTTGAGCACTAGCAGCCAGAGCTCCGAGTGTATGTATTGATACGCTCCCACTGCTACAGCGAGCTGCTGGAATAGGACTTACAAAACAGAACGGCACCAGGAGGTGAATTTCCTGAAGGGACAGCAGGACCCCAGGATTTGAAAAGCTGTTTCTCCCACACTGTGCCGACCCCAGTGCGTTCGTAGGGGAGCTACGACATGCTCCTCCTCTCCGTCGGCAGATGGGGAAGGCTGAGTAGCAAAGCCATGCGGCTCCAGCCAAGCCCGTGCAGGGAGATGAGTAACGTGAGTTTTCCCTGGCCAGTTTGATCTGATCCAGAGTAATTGATGGATCTTGTTTATCCACGTACTGCTAAGCACGCCTGGGGCACTGGTCACAGGATCTTTAACTGAAGCAAAGCAACATCCCAAATAAATATGTCAACTAAATAAATGACTAAATTAGAGCAGTTTGTGCATGTTAAAAGCCACAACCCCAGAAATGGGCTTTTGTAAGCAGAAGGGTGTGGGGAATCTCACAACTTCCTCAGGCATCTGGGGGCTGTCAAGGGAGGTTGTAGAAGAGGAGGAAAGAGCTGCGAGTGCCAGCATCAGCTGCTCAAACATCCCAACACACCATGTCCAGAGCAATGTCTTCTCCCACTCTCCGTAGGGGAAAGGGTGAATAATCCAGCCTGGACTTCAGACTCAAGGCTGAAATTCTGGAACAAGCTCTGGTCAGATGTGGACAGAAGCTAGATACACCGCCTTGAGCTGGGGTGCACCATCAGCACCTCACGCAGTACCTGAGTGCTCAGCCCAGCTCCAAACCCTCTGGTGAACAGGGCAGCATCTCTTCAGCCCTATAAGTAGTTTCCCACGTAACAAGACGGAGGGACACAGATAATATGATACTCAGGGTGGTGCAGTACCAGAGTGGTTTGGTCTTGGTGCTGCCTCCATTTCTATCGGAAGGAAGGAAGCTGGCAAACATATCCAGGGGAATCTTCTGGGAATATGTGGCCAACAAAGCCAGCACATACCGGGCCCCAGAAGTGTACTGGCTTTGTGAGCCCTGCTTAGGTTAAGAAAGGAATAGACTCTCTGTGCCTAAACCAAATGTCTGGTCCCAAAAGGATGTACATGTCATCATTTAGGAGCAATAATTTAAGTCATACAAACACATTTGAATAAAGGAGGTCCAGAGGAATCTTTTTGAAAGCAGAAAGCCCGTCAAAAGGATGAGCTTGCAAACAGCAGGGCTATGGCGACTTGCAGGGTAAGCATGGTCTCATCTCTGGGCATGGCTCGTCTGATGCTAGCACCATTGTGCTGAAATAAAACACTTGGAGTCACTCCTTGAAATTGCATAGCCATCACATAAATAGCAGCCTGGTCCATGCATTTTACAGCCATTATACATTTGTCCATGACATCCCATAGTTGAACAGACTTCACCAGCCTCAACCAGCACACTAAGAAAGCTCTTCCTCCAGGAAAGCTGCTTTCTATTGGTGCCCAAATTAAAAAAAAGATCACAAGAAAAGGAACCATCTAAAACAAATGACTGGTCTAATACAGAGACATAATCAGCTTAACCTCTCCTTACACTGCTCACATTTAGCTAGAGAGGATAATGATAGCAGTTAGCAAAAGGTATGTTACGAAAAGCTGGGTCTCTCCTCCCAATCCAAGAGGTTTTCATTAATATAGGTCTCAACCTAGCTCCAGTTAGAGGAATAATTATCATCTCGCTAAACATCTGGATAGGGCCCAGAAGAAGCGAGTACAGCATCGTTCTTGTTAGCCACAGGAATTGACAGCTAACCACCCAGTGCAATGAATGACATCTAAAGCGTTTCCATCCCTGTGGGACCAAAAGGCCCAGCAAACTGGACAGTCTGGTTCTACTTCCACCCCGAGACTGATGGCAGTGTGCCCTGGGCGCTGGACAGTGGGTCTTTAATTGGAGAAAATAAATGCTCCAAATAAATATGTCAACAAAATAAATGACCCATTTTTGCAAACAAGTTACAACCCCAGAAACTGTCTGTGAAGCTGTGTGACCTAAGGACATTCCCCCTCCCCCTCCACACTTCTGCTCCCCTTATTTCATGTTAGCACCAGAGAGACTTCACCAAGTTTTTCAAGCACTAGAAGACCTATACTCGTGCTATAACCTGGGTGGGCTGTCAGCAGCATGGACCAAAGCATTCATCTACCTCCCGAACTGGAAGGTGCAGGTCTAGTGGCTCCAGGTCAGCAGGGATACAGCCAGATCAATGCACTTGCCTTTAGCAAAGGATTGTCCTATGGGCCTGGTCTAGTCTGGGTATGCAGCGCTCCCAGCACAGGGAACCAGGGGCTCTCACTGCACAGAAACTAGGTTCCCAGGTACCTACGGGAAGGAAAACACCCCTGCACTGTCTTTTCCCCAGTTCCACGCTTGTCATCTGCAGTGGTCCCCCATTCCTCAGCCTGGTGACCAAGCAAGGACTTTCTCCAGCATCTTCTCCAGTTGGAGTGAACAAAGCACACCTGTGGCTCTCCTGGGGAAGAGAAGTGCCAGGGTCTGTAAGGAAGTATGTCCATTTACCAGGGTCACCATTCATTTCAGCAGCTCATTTGGTAATTGCACTCAGGCTCACTATGGCTCCTTGCTCTCACAAAATTCAACCTCGATCACTGGAGGCAGTTTTGCTTGAGCAAAGAGCTTGGGATTCAGCTCTCCCTCAGGTAAGGGAGAAGAGAAATGATGGCACATTTCACTGCATTCATCATCCCATGATCCTTTCAGCTTTTGAAGGAGGTCTCGCTGCCTCCCCAAACACTGAAGTTCGCACTCATTGGGAAGGAAGCTGGGGCTCAGAACCACCCCATCAGCCAAATGTCGTGGCTTCAGGTATGACTGCACTTGATAGAGACAAACTTGAAAATGGCTGTGGGATTTTTCAGCCTCCAATACAGCTCTGCTAAAGTCTGTCCTCCCAGAAGCAGAGATGCGAGCGCACAACGTCTGCCTGCTCCCAAAACACAAGTGCCCTTGGGACAGAAGAGCAAGTGACAGCAGGTAGCACGCTCTCCTCTGCCAGCCAAGCAAGTCAAAGTCCTCCTTGGACTGCGGTCAGCAGTGGCAGCTCTGCACCATTTTCAGAGAGCTTCACCACCCCAGGCTCTGATTTCCATCCAGCCCTGCTCCTCCACTCTGCAGGGTAAATGGAGCCTGGAGATGAACGGGATGCAAATGGGAGGCGAGGTGACATGGCTGCATTTCTCCTGTTGAAGTCAGCTCTCTCCAAGGCGGCAAGAAGCACACAGCTCGGCGGTGATAAACGGCCTTGCTTTAGTTATCACTTTCCTTAAGTTAAGGAGAGCAGCCTAGTGATGGATGGGCTGGAATTCGGTTATCAGGGAAGGCTGTCAGCCAGAGTTGCCTATCTCCACACACATTTAGCAGGGCGTCATTATGCGATGGCATGGAGTTAAAATATGACCAAGGGTATTGAAAGAAAAAGAACAGGATTAAAAAAAAAAAAAAAGGCAAATTGAGCAACAATAAAGGAGCATGAGACAAGAACGTTATCGTACTAGTGACACCTTTTATCTCAGTCTGGTTAGCTAGAGCAGGGCACAAATTGGTCCTTCCTCCACTATTGTATCCTCTTGTACAAACAGAGGCAGATAAAATGTGTCACCAGTGCGATAGCATATCAATTTAACCCTAATTATCTAGGGGGTCAAACTAAGAAATAGGGGTTTCTTATTTCAACAGGTTCCTCTGTCTCTGCTCAGAGCCACCACATTAATATGGAAGGGGGAGGGGCAGCTGTAATTGATTTCCATCACTCAGGTGGGCCTGGCGTATAAAAAATTAATGCTTGATTCTCCCAACTAATCAGAGACGGTTAACGTCCATCTGCTTCTGGGTTCAGGATGTCAGAAGACAAAGAAATTGGGCCACTTTCTACACACTAGGTGTATTGATATTGAGCCAGTTAAAAGAACAAGTCCCTCTATGGGGAAGATAAAGGGACATTAAATCTTGGTTTTTATAGACCTGGTCTCAGCCTTCCAAAAAATCCATGCCCTGGAGACCTTGAGTTGTAAGAGGTGCAGAACATTTTAATTGTGTCCCGGCCAACCCCACTACACTAGGCTGCCGTGGAGAGGGCAGGTAGGCTCCTGCCCTGGAAATCCTTCGCTGAAGGAGGGCTGGAGAGCCTCAAGGCAGCTGCTTGGATGCTGCAGCACACAACAGCAACAAGGTGAGAGCCAAAGAGAGGAGCTGTCAAACCATCTCAGCCTTGCACCCTAGTTCAAAGCAAGGCTGGTCAAAACATGGCTCTGGACCACGCGGCGCAGAGGTGCTGCTCTGTAGGGTGGGATATCTGCCGGGCCAAGAGGAAAGCTTGGGTGCCCTCTCCTAACAGAGAAAGCTAGCAAGGGAATAACATCCTGTGCTAAGGCACCTGAGATGTTTTAGCAGAGAAAAAGTATCATGACAGGCAAAGCCACATCTGTCTACACTGAACCTCATGTGAGCTGGAGCCAAGCTAGGCATTTAAAGCAGTTTAGGTAAACCCACACCCTCCCAAAGTGGCAGCCTTAAGTTGATCCAAACTTGGTTAAAACAGTAAGCCCCAGCCACTAGGGTTCAATGGCCTGGGGACGCAAAGGGATGAGACCCTGCTCCACAGCACTGAGGCCCCTGGAGCTCCCCATGGAGGTGCAGAAAGGCTGGCCAGGCTTTGTAAAAACCACCATGCTGGGCCAGGAGGGCTCCAACAGCGTGATGCCACAGCACCCACACACGAGCAGAGCATCCTGGGCACACAGCACAGCCCAAGCCATGCTGCAGCCTGCGGAAACTGAAGCATGCTGACCCACACTTCCCCCCCAAAAAGCCCCAAAACCCAACTCCCCCATCCCAATAATTCAAGTTAGACTGAAGCAGCTTTCCTGCGTAATTCAAGGCTTTGGCAGGTTGATGTCTCCTCGCCGGCACTGGAGTCACCATGCCACTCAGTGCAAAGAGGAAAAAGCAAAGCAGGTGTCCCCTCAAAGTGAAGGACAAAGGGATGAACCCCCTGCCAGACCTCTGGCAGCCCACTCACATGTTCCTCAGCCCCATAGACCTGTCAAGGAGTCAGAGGAGCCTGCCTGCCCTTGCTTGCCAACAGATGAACCCTTGCTGGGTGACTGCACCCAGCTCTCACCGAGCACACCCATGGCGCCATCCCTCTCTGTCCCCCATCACTGCAGGTCAAACCACCCCAGCGTGGCTGTACTTAAAATTCACAAGCAGTAGCTGTGGAAAGACAATCCATTTGGAGAGGGTCTGAAAAGCCCTGGGCTTTCACAGAAACCCTGAGACAGGTCCCATCTCCCTCCGTCTTTCCCTTCCTTCCACCCTCTCAGTTCTCTCAACCACCCCCAAACTTGTCACAGTGCAACAAGCCTACGAGCCGCACATCAACTTTAAATATCAGCATGCGTGAAGCAGGGACATGAGAGCAGGGAAGTGGGAACAGACAGAGCAAGCCTCCATCGCCTGTCAGGAAACACTAATGAATTTCAACACCAGCAGCCATTGCCTCAGACGGGCTGGCGAGAGGAGGAGACGGAGTTACAGTGAGGAGCCTTTGCAGGAGCAGCCTGCCTTTTTTCAAAGCCCCCTCCGTTAATAAATGTCATTGCCGAGCGGGCTGCAGCAGTCCTCGAGCCGGGATGGGGTGTGTCGGGCGAGAGACAGGCGACTGACAGTGCTCAGGATGCCTGGGCAGCGCAGCCTCTTCTTCTGCTGCATCTCCAGACAGGGGCCAGGAAAAGGAAGCAGACGGGACATTGCCGTTGGCATGAAGTTGTCTCCCATTAAGGTCCCAGTCCCCAAATAACAACCTTCACAAGGTGCCAGGAGTGCAGCCCCAGCACCCCACAGTCTCCTTCACCGGGATGGAGGCTCTACACAGAATGGTCCTTGGGATGGGCAGAGGGATGCAGAGACGTCCAGACATGCTGCCTGCGTTCCCAGCAGCAGCAAAGGGTTACAGAGCAGCCTGTCCCTTTGCTAACACAAATGCATTCCCCAGGCAGTGCAGGAAGAAGCATCCAGCACAGGGCACCGCATGGCAACCGCACCGATGCACAACATGAAGGTCAATGCAAGTCTTCTTTACAAATGTCAACCTGTCATCTCTGGATATTAATGAGGGCTGACCAGCAGCTAAAATGCATCCATGCTCCATTAGTAATAAGAAAGACACAATGCAGGAGAAGAGCACGCACCACGCATGTGGAGGCACCAGTGGGTCTGCAGGGCCCGGGGAGGTGTGGTGATGCACAAGATAACCAGGGCTACTCCAGCTGCCCAGGAAGGAAAGCAGTCATCACACAAACCCCTTCACTGGAGTGTGTGTTATCTTTTTCCGTCAACCTTTAATTGGATTAGTGTAATGAGGCCAAAAAACCCAGGCTAAGCAGTGAGGCTAATACCTGGCACTTTCAGACCTTCCTTTCTTTTTCTGTGATGCCCATTGTCGACAGCGCTGCTTTCTCTCTCTACCAGGCATATTCCTGCCGAGGAAGCTTAAAAGGTAAGCTGCAAGCCTTGGGACTCACAGCAGCACCGGCTGAAATGTCTGAACACCCACCACCCATCATATGTCAACAGCCAGATCCCTCTTCTCTAAATTTTTGCTAGGCACTAAGCAATTTGGGACAATTTCAGCACCCGTATTTCCAAGTAGCTAGGCCTGCAAATGGAAAAGGCTCTTAGCCCGGACTGCGACTGAAGCAATATGTACACTAGGAAAATAATTCTGCCACAAAAAGCACACAGGGCAAGTGGCTTGTTGTGACTCGCTTGTCCTGCAAAGCACTGTGTGCTTTGCACTGCCATCAACCTTAATGAAACATGAAGGCATTTAACACTATGCGAGATCTGGCTCTTTTATGGTATCTGTCTGTGCGTCAGCTAGATGCTGGCAGAGATGCTATCTCAACATTAAAAGCAAGGCTGTAACACAGCAGGTATTCAGCCTCCAACAGAAGATGTTCATCAACAATTGCACACACATGATGCTACAATAAATCTACGTGCTACGGCTTAACAGCTTCTCTTAAAAAGATTCATAGCTCTATTTACTGGGCCTGATTCTGCTCCTGTGCACGTGGGAGTAAACCTGGAGTAACTCTACCTGGAGTTAGCATGTAGCCAGTGAGAGTAGGATCAGAATTGAGCCCTTTGATTTTTAAATAACTACTTAATTACCATGCAGGAAAACAGGGCTTGCTGGCTCCACGGTTCAGCTGAGGTTAGGAGTGCAGCAGGCAGAAGCTTTGCACTCCTCCATACCGAGTCCTCCAGATCAGTGAAGGGGTAGAGCAAATGCTCTCACCAGCCCTTCCAGACAGGGAGGGACTGGGTGGACTTCCCTTTGACATCAGAAATGCATGATGCTGCTCCCAAGGAAAGAGAAACTGGAAAGCCTCCAAGGCCGAGGTTGCCTCCCCAGCCTTAGGAACCTGACACTATGAAAAACCCTTAAAACAGGTTTCTACACACAAGGTTGCTGTGACAGTCCATCTGCTTACTAAATATGAAATTATACAGCATCTTACGAATAGGAGTGTACAAAATTGGATACTGTGTACATCTACCACACAAGTATGTTCTCAGTAAAAGTCACCCGTCATAACCACAGGCTGCAGCGGGTGAACTAATGTGTCACCAGGAAAAACTCTTCACCGTGCAGGTAATAAAGCGCTGGAACAAATTGGTGGGGGAATCTCCTCCCCTGGAGACAAACTCATCTGGAGAAGACCCCCAGCAACCTGATCTAAGTTTGAACTTAGCTCTGCTTTGAGCAGGGGGCTGGATTAGAGATCTCTATTTAAATTATTCTGTGATTCACACTGCAGCAGAGCCTGATTACACAGAGCGTGTCCTTTCTCCATCTATGTGGTCTCTTATGAAGACTTTCATAAAGACACTAATTTAGTAATTGCCTGGTCCTCTGCATACTAGCTGTTCTAAGAGGGAGCATTCAGACTCTTGCTACAGAATGCTGTAATTACACACTGAGTGAGGGAGCACATCTGATGCAATGGATGCACCCACAACGTATCGTGTCTAAGCCCCCTCAAAACCAAAACATGCACAGAAATCAAGCTAAAATTAAATGTGCTTCTCCTCCCACTGCACAATTCCCATTGGAAAAGTATTTCTCCCCAGGAAACTGGAGCATGCAAGACCTAGAGCAAGGCGCTGCTCTAGGACTGAGAAGGCATGTCCTGTCCCAGTCCTTCCTTAGACCTGCTGTGCGACAAGCAGGAGGAAACCTTGCCTCTTCCATGCCTGGCCTGTCCACACCATTTAGTGTATAAACTCTTCAGGACAAGGACTTCTCTGCTATGAGTCATAAACTGCTTACTGCCTAATGGCAAAGCCTATAGACGCTTAACATAATACAATAATGTCACTTAAAGGCCATTAGTCTCCAGTCTAAACAGCACTTTTCCAGGCACAAAGAGGACCTGCCAACTCAGGAAGGCAGCAGAAGGGATGTCAGTGGCCAGTCGGGTCACTGGACTCACAGACGCCCGACGTGAAGCCCCAAGAAGGATGGAACCAAGCCAAATGGCATGGGGGAAAGCCATGGTAGCTCTAGCAATCAAAGTGCTTTATCTTTTGGGCTTTCTTGAACCACTTGAATCAGCTGAAAGCCGCTGCCATCCCGGTGAAAACCGTCTCCACCTCCAGCCATGGATGTACTGCTTGCAAGGTGGGCAGGAGCTCCTCACCCACACAGAGGGTCTCTAGCCTTCTGCATCACCTCTCTTCCACTCGCTGAAGCAGATAGTTTATCTACAAGAAAATATCCCATTCTGTTTTGTGACGCTGTTTGAACCCCTCTTCTTTCCCGGCACCATCTCTGCCCTCCACTGGCACCACACCATCTAAGTCTGCTCTCTCAACTGACTTCTGTGATTGCCTCTTCTTCCCTCTCCCCACTAAGGGGAAGACAGAAATCCTATAAGGAGCCAGTGGGATGGGGTAAACCCCCTGCCCATCCCCTCTGATGATACACGACCCAAAATCACATGCACAACATCTCCATGGGCTCCCAGTACAGCCTCCAGGCTGGCAGCAGCAGGGAGCCTGGCACGTCACGTAACAAGCTCTAGGCACAGGTTTCTGTGCAGCCGCAAATTACACCTGCACGAGGGGAAACAAGTTTGTCTTTTCCTTGTGGGGAAGAGACCACTCCCCACCTCCAAGCACAAGCTGCCATTAGTATTTGCTTCGCCGGAGAGAAGGAGCAGCGAATCCTCCAGAGCAAAGGACAAGTGCAGCAATTAGGATGCAGGGGCTGCGGGAGCTGTTTAACAGCACGACCCAGAGGTCAGTGCCGCCGACTCCCAGCCCTGCATAAATATTGTATGAGTCGGGAAAAGGGGCTGTTACAGCCACCCTTCGCACCAGCCCTCCCCCCTCCATCGCCACTCTGCATCTAGCTAGATACGCCAGCAACATTATTTACAGATGGTGACAGTCGGGAAAATCACTTGAGTAACTAGGGGAATGGGAAAGAGGGCTGCTTGGTGGAGCAGGCGCCTGGGAGTGGGCTCCCACCCGCACCTTTTGCTTCCCCTTGCAGGGTGCTCCTCTGCACGGGTAATTGCCAGATGGCATGGCCCGTTCTCAAACTGGAAGATGAAATACCACCAAGAACAAGGAGGGGAGGTTGTGAGCTCCTCTCTCAAAGGTTGCCCAGGGGTTTGATTATCAGTGCTGCTGAATGACATTTCAACCAGCATCTGCTGTCCAGTTTCCAACCAGTATCTCTGCTAGACCCTCCCTTTGGAGGGAGCTTTATAGCAATATAATGAGAGGCTTTATAGAGAGCTTCCCCTCAGACTCTGTCCATGTAGTTCTGCAGAAGGGTCCTTACTTCAGCACAGCCACAGTGGCCTCATCTCTGCAGAAACCCCTCCAGCTGCTGTTTGGTACCAACCACCTTCTTCACCCATGACCTGTCCACTGTTTATTCTCTGAAGGACCATCTTCACCTGCAGCTTCAGCCACACTGATCAGCAGCATCCCTAGTGTATCCTGGAAGGACCCCTCGTTCCTCTGTCCATTTTTTTGCTGGAGGTGCCAGTCAACCGCACATTTGCTGTGATGCTCTACACAAATACAAACCTATTTTCAGGTTCACTGAGACTGGAGGCTCCTGAGGTCAGGGACACGGCCATTCTTCAACTGTACCAGCAGCCTATGAATTCCTAGGGGCACACAGCTAATAAACATTACTGCCCTGGGCAGCACACAAGGGCTGCAAGATAGGAAACAGCTTGGATGTGCTTCTGCCCATGATACCCCTCCAGAAATTCCTCCGTTGCTCTGTGGCTGGTTGCTGAACCTAAGGAACGCAGAAGCCCGGTCTTACCATTTGCAGCTTTCCTGAACTCACTGAGCAATTAATGGGCTTAATTATTGATGGCAAAGGCAGGGAAGGGAGGAAAGAAAGAAAAAGCCAACGAGAAGGGAATGATGTGGGGGTGGCGGGCGCCAAAGGTCTCCAAAGATCTTCCCTCAGCCTAGAGCAGAGAAAGAGCCCCTAGCCGCTCTGCCGCTCCCACGGCCCTGCTCTAATGCTCCCTGACATGCCTCTGAAGACAGCGAGCTGTTTGCAGTCACCACCGTGATTTGTTAGTAATTATTTTCACGGTGTCACATTGCTGTCACTCTCTTAACAAAGAGACAGGCAGCCCGAGGCTGCCTGCGAGAAAGAACCAGCAGAGAAAAGGAATTGTCAGGCACCCAGGGATCCTCTTTGCTTCCCAGGTTTCACAACCAGAGTCCTTACCAGCTTCTAAAGAAACTTCTGAGGAGAAGTGGCAAGTCAGAATCATCTCCCATCCTGGTCACAGCAAGAGGAATTAATTACTTAACCCCCTCCTAATTTCACCTCACCTGTAATCCAGTGCAAGACCCAGGTGCTTAGAGCCCCTTAAGCCAGCAATTTGCTACAGGCCTGCAACAAATGCAAAAAATCTTTGGTAATTGATGACTTTTAGCACTCTCCTTGCGAGCTCCAATTTCTTTTCATTCATGTGGTCTTGCCATTAGACCGCACTTCCCAAGCACACCAACCCAGATGACAAAGCCCCGACTAAGCCTATCACCCTCGCAAACATTAACCCTCCAGACCGGCCACGTGTGCTCTCCCTACACCAGTCTAATTCTGGCAGGCTGCTGTGCTCCACGTGGCAGTAACATTTCACTTGGCATTTCGCAATGCCAGGGGACCTCAGCAGCTTCCTCACACCTGAAATACACAGCCTAATGGCTTGCCATCTCTGTTTTCCCTACGCAGCGTGGTGACTTGACAAGAACCTCCCCTTGAACCACCTCCCATCCATCCATCTCACACCTACTGTGCAACCACAGCCATCCATCCTTCGGCTAACTTGTCAGTCCAAGGTAATCACTCCTCTCCCAGTAAGCGTGGAGCTTGCTTGGGCCCCCAAGGAATGAAAGCTATTTTGGCACCTGAAGTGTCACACAATATAAGGATATAGAGATGAAAGACTGAGACACCTGGCCAGCCAGTCCTTAAAGCACCCTTGATCTCTACGCAGAAAGCAAGTGGACTTCCTCCAGAGCAATTCAAAGTTTGAATTACTCCCAGCAGAAGCGTTCTTCCCCTGCCTGCTTACTGACGGCACACAAGGGTCAATCCCTGCAGCCGTGGGGAGACCTGGGTATTAATTCACCCTCTTAGCACAGGGAGAGTTTGGAAATATTAAGCCTCACAGTCTAAGCAAAACCCTCCTGCAATTAACTGCATGGAAGAGCACTGACTTAGAGGGCAGCTCCTTTTCAGGGGTCCTTTTAATAACCAAGAAATGCCACATACATGCTGTGAAGAATTAGGATCACCATTGGGAAGCTAAATGGTCCATAAAATGTAACAGTTCTCTTCAGAGCTGGGAGCACAGCGAGTTGGAGGAGAGGTCTTGGCAACCTCCCACCAGCCTCCTCCCCCTGCCCAGTTTGCAGGGGACACGTGACTCCAGGCAGGGCCAAGGAGTTGAACTCAGCCGATGCTAACGCACCTCCGGCATGCTGGTCAATGGTGAGCATCGAGACCTGGCTCAACACCCAGATGGAAAAACTGAAGCAGGGAAATTAAGAGATGACCAAGAGGCACCTATGGAAGGAAAATGAAGGGTGTCCCTGAGTGTAGGTGCTGGGCAGAGGGGAGGAGAAAGCCCTGCTGGAAGAGAGGCAGACAAAGCTGGTGGGACCAAGGCAGGACAAAGCCCTGGGTAGCATGAGCTTCTCGCACACAGCCCTGCCAGCATATCGTACTGCTTCCTCAGTCTTCTTCCCCAAACTCCTCTATTCTGCTCTTTCTTCTAGTACCACCTCCACGTGCCTCACATCATTGCTAACACTTGGTCCAGAGCAATCTCTGAGCACAAGACACTGTCTTTGGGGTGCCAGGCTGAGGGCAGCACCCTGGCCAAACACATAGGGAAAGGTGACTCCCAATGTGGAATGGACTCAGCTGAAAAAGTTAGTCTGCAGTTCCGGCATCCTCCTGAGAGTCCTGCACACACCCAGACGTCCGCTCCTCAGGATGTGGAGAGTCGCTGGACAAGGCACATGAGAATATGCTGGAGGGAAAATACCAGGGATGACCTCAAGATGGCCCAGTAGGTCTTTGCCAGCCAGGAGCTTCAGGAGGAAAGGGACTGAACCCGTCCAGGAAAATGGCTCCCAACAGGAAACAAACACGCAAACAAAATAAAATGCTTTCAAGAAACCTACCGATCAACACAAGGCTTGTAGAGAGCAAGTGAAAGGGGAAGGATGCTGCTCCCAGGCTGGCAGTATTTTTCAAGCAGAGCTCTCTAAGCAGAGAAGCCATGAGAGCATCACTCCCAGCCAAGCCACTGGGAGGGCAGCACTGGTGCCAACACACAACTGCTTTGCTTTGGCTGGGAAGTAAGAAGAACCGGGACCCAAAGGGAGACGGCTGACATTTTGGCCCCCAGCATGAAAAACTATGGCTGTCTAATGCTAGAAAAATTACGCTTTTTGAAGTAATAAAGAAAATTCACACTTTATGAAACTAATCCTATTTTTCACACATGCTGCAGACAACAAAACTCAGATGGCAAACAGCCCTCCAGTAGTTTACCCTCTGTAGTCCCCAAGCCAACCAGCTTCTCAGTTCCCTGGGGCACAGGATAACCACGATGCTGAGCTGCTATTACAGGGCTCTCTCACACAGGCAGAGGCCAGGGTGTGCTTTTTACCAAATACCCATTATAGATCCATTGATTTTGAAACTGTTCTGCCTGAATTCATTGTAACACTGGACACAGAATTCACCTTAGCGATTCCTGCTGCAGAGGCAATTATGGTTCCTTACTGTATGAGCAGATGACACCGAAACCAACGGCTTGCATTCAGTTCAGTGTGACTGTTTCCAAACACTGCTTGAGTTAAGTTACTCAAGGATAGAAAATCCACCGTCTCCATTCATTACCCTACCCCAACAGTTCAGTGCTGGAAATAAAGTACTTGATGCAATCCCTGTCTCATTCCCCCCTACACTGTAAATTTATTCCAAGTTTCTCTACTGTCTTTTACACTGTTTCCAACTTCTTTGGTCCTAATTCCCAGGCAGCAGAGTCTGTGCTCCCCAGAGTGTGTTGGGCACCACAGCTCAATAAATCTGTGGCCACTTGTCCTGGTTTGAGGACAAACCACGACACCACTACAGCCCTGACTATGACAAATGTCTCTGCTATGATGCGCCAGACAAGCAGCAGACCTGAAGGTGATAGTCCACTGCATGATGATCCCTACGCAAAGACTTCAAGTCCAAAGCTTAACCCAAAGGCATTCCCAGAGTCACACATCTCAGACAACATAACTTGCAGAAACTCATGCAACCAATGGATTTCCAGCAAAAGGCAAGAACAGGAGACAGCCAGGGGAACCACTGCAGAAGGGTAACAAAAGACAGGTGTGTTATATTCATTTTTAAATAAGAGTGATCAGAGGGGGAACCTTAAAATCCAAAATTTATGTTGCGTAAGTGATATCATTTCCTTTAAAAACAAAAAGCTGGGCTGCAGGGTTGCAGAAGTGAACGGGGTCAGTGCTACTCCCTGTAAGTGCTAGAGAAGAGCATGCTCACAAGGCTGCCTTGCTTAGCTCCGGCAAAGCACTTTAGGAGGTAATTACATGAACGACTCCATCAGCAAAGCTGACTCGAAAGGTTCCTGACCCTGGATACTCAGTCGCGTCCCTGCACTGTAGTTTACACCACCCTCTTCCTTCAGCCAATGTAACCGTGTGAAGAGAGACACCATAGGCTTGGTCAGCAAAATGGTCCCCACTAAAAGCAACAACAACAACAAGCCAATCCAAAGATCTTAGTTGGAAAGGAATTGTTTTAGTATTTTTAAAAGCAGATTATCATGTTATCTTTCCATTACCAGCTCTTTCTTGTTACTCTCAAAGCCACCCCCTGAACATATTGCCTGCCCTGCTGCCACTCAACCAGCCCACCCTACGACTTCTCCTGCCTTTCCCCACGGCTACCCAAGTGGGCCCACTCACTCCATTCAGTGGCTGTCTGCAATTTCTCCCCCAGACAGAGGCTACCACAGTCCTGTGATAAAGAACAGCATGCACAAGGGACACTAACAGCATCAATCCTTCCTCATTCATGACCTAAGGCTGATCTCCAACCAAGCCTCCAGGACAGAAGGCTGGAAAGACCAACCCATTGCCACACTCAGAGCTGGTCTGAGAAGGCAACCATCCTCCCAGCCTGTGTAACTTGCAAAGAAAGAATTAAAACACTAAGATAAAATTAAGCAATGGTATAATTTACTGCTCAGAATTTACTAATATGCAACCTAGGAAGAGCACCAAGGGCTATAAACATTTCAAGACACTTCACTGTGTTTTATCACTATATTAGAGAGTACTTGCCTTTTAACACTTATTTAAGAAAATAAAAAACTTCTGAGCAGTAGTTTCCTGCAAAGACATAAATTAACATGTTCTGATCAGCGACAGTAAGTGCAGTACAAGCATTTTCATGTTGGAGGTCTACAGATGGAAGCCTAGATGCATGTTTACCTATGTTCAATGTGTTTGCAGAATGATCCAAAACTGGAAGGAGAAGGATTAGCTGATGCTCTTGACATTAAGATGCAGGTCTGAGATTCAGCACATGTGGCTTCATCTCCTTTCTCTGCCTCTGCCTGCCTGCACACCCATAGGCATATCTCTTAACCTCACCAATCTCAGCTCTGTAGCTATGAACACACAGTAAAAACGCTTCTTTGGTTGCCAAGATTAATTCACATTGTGCTTAAGAGCAGGTAAACCAGTTCCATAAATGGATAGAGGCAATTTGACATTTCAGAGGAGGTAAACCACACTAAAGAGCTTACATTACAAGGGCTCAACCCAGGCAGACACTGAGTACCCTCTTTCCACTAAAACCGTCTCCCGCAGTCAGCAGCTCCCACAGCCCTTCAGAGGCAACGTTACCCTCACCACCCAATGCCGCATCAATGCAATTTGCTTAATCACTAGTGACAGCTCCATCCTAGGTGCAAGGTGAGGTCCAAGCACTAAAGCAGACTACACCAGGCATCTGAATCCGGCCCTGGAGCTGTTAAACTTGGAGGATAGCTCCTTGCAACAGGCTAAAGGAATCCTCCAGCTGAGCACTCAGAGGCCCGAGGACCGTGTGCCTAACGAGGCTGTATCCCCACTCATATTTTAGCTTGGCAGGTCTGGTGCTCCCTTCATCTTTTGCTTCAGGTAGCTCTCTTTAATTAATAACATTTCTGTGTCGACACAGGGAACTTTCCACCCAGAATGAATGGCCCTCTCTCATTAGAACCACAACTTGTCATGATGTATTCAAGAACAGGAGTGTGATTCATTCCCTTGTCTGGGAACGAGGGGTGTTGCTGGGGGGGGCGGGGGGGGGAGAAGAGTCTCTGTAATGAGTGACTGATATTTGCTGAAGTTGATATGCGACTCTGCCGGCTTGAACTGCCTTGTCAGGACAAGCCTTCAGAAAGGTGATGTTCCTACTCAAGAGGTTCTCCTCATTAAAGAAATTGCATCTTAACAAGAGGAAAGGGGAGGGGCGGCAGGAGAGCTGCTGTCTCCCCAACTCCAGCCTAGTTTGCACACACCGAGTGCTGAGAGGCGGCTGATCCAAGCGCAGCTAGTAGAGGATGAGCACTTCATTTCTGAGCCCTCTCGCGCAACGTGCTCTCTCTGGCAGCAACTAAATCCCTCCAACAGGGAGTCTCCTTCTGATGGTGCACCACACCCATGACAAAGCCTTTGGTGGCATGGCTGAGGACCTTGACTCATGCTGAATCTCCAATAAGCCCTTCCCCAGATGCTTAGTGTCCTCTTCTGGGCACCCAGTTCCTTGTGACTAGTGCTCTCTGTTGCCAGAGGGAAGCCAAACAGCTCTGTGATCTTCCAAGAAAGCTCCAACGTTCAAGAAAAATCAAGTCTGCAGCCCCACACTGCCTCATTCCCTGAAGATCCCCGAGCCAAGCAGAGGCTTCGCAGGTCCTTTAGCAGCTGAGTTTCCAACTTGAATCCTGAAGACTCAGTGCTAGACACCATTGGTAGAGAGCAGTTCCTTGATAATCACTGCTCCTCTGATGCTTTTCTTTGAGCTAGGAGTGCTACACATCTTGCAACCCCTGGTTTTGACAGGGCTATTTGCCCACCTTGTCCCCACATCCACCACTGACAGGCTTGCACATTCCTCCTCTTTGTTCCAGCCACCCCCTTCCAGCTTGCTCACCCCACTGTGCCTCCCAGTACCCTGGCACCTACCACTGGTACCTGCTGAAAACACTCATAGTAGACAGACCTGTCCAGAAGACACCATGCCTCACCTCTTTAACAGCACACGGAGACAGAAGCCAAACTAAATGCCCAGGTCATTGCTGGAGAAGCCAGGAACAAGGCTGCATGGTTTCCCATCAACAGCCAAGCTAAGGAGAACAGAAGACAGGAACTCCAAACCATGAGACACTGGGTAAAAGCACCGCAGCTTGCTTTGCTGGCAGCTGTGCAAGCAGCTGTCACTACCAAGGAAACTCAGAAAATGAGCAGCAGAGTTGGGAACAGACCTGCCCCAAGTCACCTCTCCCTAAGCCAGGAAGCGCTTCACTCACGTCATTGTCTTGAATTCCTCGGGAACCCAGTGGGGTTTCTACCATGCAATGCTTCCACCAACACACTCCTCCAAATGCGGACAAGAAGCACCACCTCCCCTCCCACTGCCCCAGTGCCTTCCATGCCCAGTGTGTGGTCTCAACACAGTAGTAAGGGCACCAGCTACAGCACAAGTCTTGTAGGGAAGCACGGGGTGATTCCCTGGAACATACCTCCTGGATGTTCCACATCCCTGAGGCTCTATCTCCCTATCTGAGCGGCCTTGTTTCAGCTCTCTGCCTTCCCTCTTTAAAAAGAGATGCTCAGTTCTGCTTTGCTAAACCCTATTTGGCAATGTGTCCAAACACACGCAAACTTAATTAGTTCAGGAGGGAGACTCGGCATTTGTGGTGACGGATAAAAGTAATAGGAAATGAGACAAGTCAGAGCTGGCAGGGAGTCCTCACTCAAGCCTCATTCACTGGCACGGCGCTAATCAGATGTGACGCTACACACTGCTGCACCCAATCAGCAACGGAGCGGCGTGATGTGCTACTCACCGAGCGGCTGCAGCCAGACTCCCGCTATCCATGTGGTTGGAAACACGAAATGTATTTTCTGCTTTGCCCTGGAGACGCTTCAGGATTGAATTCTGAAGTTAATGGTTTAAAAAAATTTTTTAAAAGGAAGAGGAAGAAATGAACCACTCGCTGCAACCTCATGGCCAGGAGTGGAGTCTTCTTTTCCAGCTGACTAGTGAGGCACAATCCATGCGAGAAACCATTGCAAATGGCGAATCGAGTATCTCTGCTCCAGAACTGCATGTCCTGCTGGGCCAGCTCATCGCACAACCCCTATGGCTCACCAGAAACGGGGGTCATCTTCACCTCTATTTCCCCATTGTAGAGCTCTGAAGCAAAAAAAACCAAACCCCAAACCTAGAAGGCTGCCCATTCCATTCAGACACCAAGTTAGGATGTCATTATCTGGGAACCTTGTTATCCCACTGTGAAAGGGATGGAAGGGTGGACTTTGAACACAAACAGCTCTCTTCCTCACAACCATCACCAAAAGCGGTAAACCGGGCTCTCAGAACAGCAATACAGGAGTAAAGAACTGAGAAAAGAGAACAGATGAGAAACAGAAATTTAGCACATCCCTGCAGCTGTCTTCTTTGCGTTGGTCTCTAATAAAAGTTTTAACATGACATATAAAGAAAAATAAGCCTCACTCTTAATTTAAACCAGTAACACAGGAACTGGCAATATACACCATCTCGGGACGCAGCCCAGCAGAGACCCAGATTTTGACTCAAAAGCTTGCATACCACACTCCTGTCTGGAGCATGGCAAATTTCTCATCTCCACAGTGCTTGTGCTGCTGCTTCAGTCCTCGTATCTCGCTAATCACACCAAGAAGAGGCAAGGAGCTGCCACTCTACAAAGACCATTCTGCAGGGAAGAACCGGTGTTGATTGCTCCCAGGCTGTGTGCAGTCTATTTAGGCTTCCGACTTGGGGAAACCAATGTCACAGTGAAAACCAAGTAACACTACTAACGAATTGTGGATGTCAGTTTAGCATTCGACGTGTCAAGCCCATGCTTTACCAGTGTGATAACAACAGGAGTCTTTATCCAGAACTCTGAGGAAATGAAAAGCTGATGCGACATTATAGGAATCCAGCTGAATTCAGCACAATATGACACTGATCTGCAAACACCTTACAGATTAGACTAATCTAATTCTTAGACATTTAACTGGGTTTTTTTAAATAACATTTTTAGGTTGGTGGTCTAGTTATTTTCGTAACAAAACACGCACATACACTGACACTTGCAGATCCCAGTGCAGGTCCCCATCTGGTACTCTCTAGATACAGTCGCCCAGCTGATGAAGATAACCTTAACGATAAGAACACCAATGAAACGTGCCAGACCTGCTTGTACTCTCCTTCCAAAGTCTACTCTATGATTCATATCCATTTAGTATGCCAAGATGACAGGAAGAAAGCCTTGCATGAGTAAGTCAGGTAAGGACCACTGCTTGATTTGGGTGTACAGGAACAGCGTTCCATGTATGCACTCAGTAATATCCATCCCTTTGGAAAGTATATTGGATAAAAGGGAAAACATCACAAAGCTACAGTTTAAACCTTTCTTGGGGTTCTGAAAGGATTCATTCTCTATAGGGAATATCCTAGGCAGTGATCTTGCACTATGCCCAGCACCTACCCGTCTTCTCAAAGAACTCCCCGCTCCCAATTATGCATGGCAAACAACAATTTCCCTAAGAAACAAAGACTAGGGACAGTCGGAGGCTTGTAAGGACAGAGGCATATGCACTACAGGCAAGCATGGAGCAATAAAGCCCAGAAAAATCTCCCTCCCCTTCCATACTCACATCACTTTCAAATCCCAGTCTCCACAGGTCACAAAAATCGACTTGACGCTGGGATCTAAGAGGCCTTCCTTTGCCATCCACTCGTCAACCCTCTGAAAGGAAGGCAAGAAAAGGGGATGAGTTTTGCAGAGACAGGCCGAGCCGCAACAGTTAAACTCAGATAAGCTGCTTGCAATCAAGAGAGAAGAAAATTGTGATCTTATCCACCCTCTCCCTCTCTCTCTTCGCTCTTTGCTTGCCATCTCAACAACAGCACGTTTGGACCTTTGAAGATTTCTGATAGGAGACATCAGGCAACCAGAGCAGAGATGATCTTATCAGACACCGCAGCAGCTCTGCTCATGGAGGGATGGAAGTTGTGCAGCGTTAACGGGACAATACAACTGTGCTGTTACCTGGCATTCCTCCTCCACTTTTCTTCTCCCTGTACCAAATGGGCTGGTAGTGAGCGTAACTTGTGTCCCCTGCAGGGAGGAGAAAACAAGGGCGTCCTGGGATGGCACCTCTCACCTACAGCATTTCTCACATGCTCCAGTTCATACAGCTCCAAGGGGATATGGGAGAGGGGGAGAAATGGAAGGGCTGGGCACACACAGGCACTGTGCGGCAGTCACAAGCAAAGCCACGTGTCCCCTTCCTCTCCAGGCTGGGTCTCTTTCCTCCTTACAGTTCTGAGGAGGTGCTTGTTCAGGGTACAGTGTGGATTTAAAGTGAATCCACTATTCCTGATCACCTTCCCATAGGGACAGATGTTCTAGATCCACTTCAGAAATTGGGCCACGTTAATCTGGAGGATGCACATCCACATCAGGGACTAACCAGGAGGCACTAACCTAGACTAAAACCCCTGCATAGACACTTACTCCAGCTACAACTAGCAAATGACATGCCTAAAATCTTCTGGTGGCAGGTGACAAGCAATCAGCTGCTCTTATGCAGCCTCACTAGCAGCATTTCCAGTGCTTCAGCAAAAGAAATCCCTCCTCTTTTCCCTCGCTCGACACCTTCCGCTCCTGAATAAAGCGGCATGCCCCAGAAGCTGCCTGACCCAAATCTCATTTTAGCCTAGAAACATGCTGCTGTATGAACACCTTTTCAGTCCAAATAAAAAAACCAAATCGACAGAAATATTTCCACACTCTAAGAAGCTCCCGTAGACACAGAATGAACCGTTTTCTGAAATACTCCAGTGGCGACGTACGTTCACCCATCCAGGCAAAGAGGGCTCTCCCTCCGGGGGAAGCAGGCACAGGCATCCATATGCTTACGGACACGCACTGCTGCTATGTGCTCTCCGGAGAGCACCAGGGAGAGCTGGGGGTTTGCATGGATGCAAGATGTCACCTCTGCAGAGCACCACCGTCTTCGGCCTCGTGTCACTGCTGCAGCCTTTCCGGGAAAGGACAGCGCTTCTTTCTGCGACCGGTTGTACAACAGCCCTCTGGAGTAAAGCGCCCCCCAAAGCAGCATCCAGCCTCTCAGCTACGCTTCTGCCTCCCTTGGGCTGCCGGGACCTTCCAGCCAGCCCCACACAAGGCTCCCCGGAGTGAGGGACAGCAGCGGTAACCTTTCTAAACTCCCCGATGCGAGCGCCCACGAAATGCTGTCTCCATGGAGGATTTTAAAGCCTTTAATTTGATTTCCTCACATAAGCAATTGTTGCAATTATTCTGATTAGGAACAATTAGGTAACACAGCGGTGGAAATCCTGACAGAGACAATGCATCGAACAGCAACCTGCAGCCCGAGCAGGCTCTGCTTGAGGAGGTTTCCTTCACTATTTGACTACCAACAAAAGCTATTGATGGAGAAATACTTCCAAGCTAATTAAGCCCTAAATGCTGTAGGAATTCAACATTAAGCAGATGGCATTATTAGGGCTATATCTGCATTTGCACATCCTCCAGATTAGATTTTAGAGGCACTTTCTTTCTATACTACATGTATTATTGAGCATTTAAATAGGTAGAAAAAAATTAATTTAATAAAGTGCTGAGGGAGGGGAAAGAAAAACAAAGGCAGAAGCTCCTGGACTAGTGGTCTTGAGCAACGTCTTGGTGCTTTAGAACTGGCTCAAGCAAGATTTGCCTCTTCTCCTATCTACTGGCAGGAGTTTGGATATCTTGTCAGCACCCTTGACATGAACAGCTGGAGATGACAGATCAATGGTTCAATACTCTCAGCAGCGTGTCACCAACGTGACAGCAAATGTTATTCTAATGAAGCTGTAATCATAGTCAAATTACGCGGTTCGATTTTCAGCAAGGGGAGGTGCAGGAAAGAGATGAAGAGGGGACGACAGGACCAGAGGTCAGAGTTCGGGAACTAAAGGTTACTCTGCTTACCTCAAGCACTTGCTGGAGGCTCGGCTGCCCATCCACCATGCCTTGAATAATCCCAGTCAGCTGAAACGAGAGACAAACAGAAAGCAAGCATCAGAGCAGCACTCAAAAAGATCATTAGAGAGGTCTCCTCCCCTGTCCATCTTGCTGCAACCAAAACACGCTCCTGTGACCCACACGGACATTGCTGAGGAGCCAGCCACAGCAGAGTGACCCTGGCAGCTCCCCAGCCACAGGGCAAGGGCACAGCTTCATCCCAAAACCAGAAATGTGGGGGGGCTCCTACCCACACTATAAAACAGCAAACTCCCAATGGGGCAGGATGCACTCGGGGAGCAGTGGTGCCCTCTACTTCATGTACCCCCACAATGCCCAAAATGCTGCCCTTTTTCAATACACATTTCACCAGTTTTGAAGTTGCCCTGACTTACACAGGCAGCGGTAACTACTGGCACCTCTGGACATTCCCCCACTACCACGGTGACACCAAAATTGCACAGTGTTAGATGAACAGAATAGACCACTATTGGTGAGACCCAGAGTGGACCCAGTCATCCCACCCTGCGCTGGGCAGCCAGCACATGTGCTTTCCCGTATTCCATCACAGCATCCCTCCGCATTCTGAAATTGTATTTAAAACAACTGAATGAAATCTGAAGAAAACCACCTTCTTCCAGAATCCTGGTCTACTCTGATTCTCAGAAGGTTCCTTAGGAACAGGTCCTGCCAACAGATAGTCCTACTGACTGCACCTGGACTGCTTGACTGTTTAAAGCTAGACACAAGCATAAAAAGATGCAGTCTCACGGGCCTCTGCCTGTGTCTGCCCAGGATAGCTTGAGGCACATGGAAAACAGATAATTTTTCTGTCTGCCTTCCAACTGACAAAACTGTCTTTTAACATATTGAATATCGGAGGTCAGTAGCTTGCCATCAATGCACCTAAGTAATTAAAAAAATCATTATTAAAACAACCGCACGCTACAGGATTTCACTTCATATGGCACTTTCCTGAAGCTACACATCTCACACATTTTCATAAAATAAAGGTCAAACACAGCCTAGGAGCATGCCCTGATGCCTGCACATGCATCCAAGCCTCCAGAAGCCACAGCGTCCAGTGGAGAGGTGCTGACAGCCCCCCCCCCATCACCCAGGAGTAACTCTTCAACACAGACCAGCTCAACCTACTCGTAAAACACAAGCCCTCTTACAAACCACATGGCTCTGCTTTATTAAATGTGTGGCAACCGAAAGAAGCTCAATGGTTTCGACCTCTTTGTTTCTTTGGCTGCTTGGCTTACAGCACTGAACTTGGAAGAAGGGAAGAAGGGGGGGGGGAAAAAAAAAGAAAAGAGATTAAACTCCAATTAAACTGTAATTACATTTAATGAATACCAAATACCTGACTCACTGAATAAGCTCTAAGTGGAAAGATTATTTTCTCACAGTGACTTCCATGGAATGGTAATATATACCTTTTAGGGGAAGTATTTTAATTTTAAGAATGCAGAGTTCCTCTAGGTGGGTTTCTCAAGTTCATCAAGTCATTATGAGGTGGAATTATAAGGAAGTGGAGGGACACAGACACTCTTTTATATTCCAGAAACTGTTTTTATATTAATCTGTATTTTAATTGGGTAACAGCTGCTGCCTACAGACTTCCCATACTCTGAGAAACAAATAGATTTGAGACATCAATGCACGGCTCTTTAGAGCAGTTTTTAAAGCTCACTGGCTTGGTTTTTACTTTTCTTGCCATCTTTCTCTCCATGCATTCGCCTGGCAGAGGTGGACAGCTCACCTACTGCAAAGCGCTGGCTCTGCCTCTCAGAGGGCAGCTCAAATCAAACCTCTGGAAGTGGCTGAAAGATGAGCTTTTGGGAAAGGATGACTGACAACCTCTTGGTAACACAGCCAGCACCGATGTAAACGGCTTCTACTGCTCCAGGTATCTTCAGGGCTGCAGCTGTTCAGTGCCGCACCCCTGATGGCCATGGTAGGATGGGGTGAAATGGTATTATCCAGACATTTCCCATCAGGGGAGGGAGGGACAGGAAGGCAGCCGCAGGGGCTCAGAGTCCCACCAAAGAGTCTGTGCTTGATCTTGCTCAAGAGTCCTTCCCTCCTCCCCTGCCAGGCCAAGCAAAGTACCAACTCATCCGTACAAGAACATGTCACCAAGCACACACACACGTGCAAGGTTCGTGCTGCAGAAATTGCACACACGAATACAAACGGATATATCTGCTCCGTGGGTACATTTCTATTCAGGTCAGAGAGTGCTCAAAAGGGACCGGATTTCTACTCTCTCACCCTTTCTGATCCTTTCTGTTCACAGTTACGTCCATCTGTAACACTCAACCTAGTGCATTGGGTCTCTGCAGCATCATCTGGTCTTGCAGCTTTGATAAAGTATAAAAACATAAAACTGCACAACTGTAAAGTTTCACTGGTGATCCCATGAAGCACGTGGTACTTGGGAACATAAACAAGCTATAAGGCATTTATCTTTCTGTACTTTTATTGTCTGTTCCTTCAGGAAAAAAAAAAAAATCAATAAAAATTAATCACAAAAAGAGAGCAAAGTACCATGAAAGCACCTGTGTAGAGGGAATCTTTCACTTACGCTCCTGACATGAACTTCCTGGGCATCAGAGAAACCCCTTGCATCTTCCAAAAGGG
Source organism: Burhinus bistriatus (assembly GCA_013397275.1). Classification (NCBI taxonomy): domain Eukaryota; kingdom Metazoa; phylum Chordata; class Aves; order Charadriiformes; family Burhinidae; genus Burhinus; species Burhinus bistriatus. The sequence goes on along the minus strand of VYXH01005887.1, from coordinate 383,507 downwards.
CATGATGAGCTTTGTGTACCTAACAACAGCTTTTAACCACACTTGCAAGCACTTTCCACCTTCTCTATCTAAATGCTCAGCACACCTTCATCATAACCAAGCCTCATGACCTGTTGTTTTACAGAAGCAGGTCAAGAGAAAGGGGACCAGACGAGGGTTACAGACTGAGCCAGCACTGGAAGATGTGCTCCTGGCCATCGGTGTGGGGAGTCGGAGGAACCTCCTGTAGCCAGGGCAGAGCACAGACACCCCAAAAGCTAAGCAAAAGGATGCCTTGAGGGTGACCATGAGCTCTCCACCCTTGCAGACACCCTTCCTGTACTGTGCTGTCTTCTTCAAGAAGGAAGAGGGATGTGAGAGGTACTCCAGACCCAAGAAGTAACACTGAATAACCCTGGTAATCCTCCCACACACAGTCTATACCAAGCAGTCCTATTGCTTCCCGGCAAAGGCAGCGAGCGGAGGTGAAAGCAGCAGCACATCAGACAGGCTCCCATGTAACGGCAACATAACTGCTTTTCCTACAGAGTTTATCTGGGAAACCATCGTATTTCTCCTCCAAAACAGTTTGCTGATTACCTAAGCACTTGTCTCTGGTGTACAATCTGATAATCAGGCCTGGTCTTTCTTTGTAGACAAAGAGGCCAATAAATCTCACCCTTTGTAAGTAGAGGTGCCTAGACAAAGCCCTTTACTGGCATTTAGCAAAATGGGTATTTTTCAGAAAATATAAACCAGCTGAAAGTCAATGGCAAATGCTGGAGCTGTGCAAGCAGTGGCTCTGCAGGAGCTGGACACACAGCATGCCCCGGCTGTGTCCCCAGTGTCCCGGGGGAACCTACACCAGTGGTATGGGGCTGACCCCTGCACCTCCTAGCAGGAGCCACCGACCCCACAGGTCTCTACATGGCCACTGCAGCCTCCACAAAAAAGTGGCTGCAAATACAAAAGGATATTTTTGTGACTGTTTAGTAAATCCCTCGGTATGATCAGCTCACCTGTGGCTCTTAGGGCAGGGTCAGCCCCAGATACGGGCCCAGAGAAAAGCCCCGTTACCCCTCCAGCACAATCCCACTCCCTGGACCTCATGGCAGCCCCTGCAACAGGCAGGGGGACCACCAAGCCAGGAGAGACACGGGCCATGCTGTGCAGCAAGGAGCACAGGTGCAGCAGGGGATTGCCCGCAAGCCAAAGGTTTCCAGGCTAGGATTAAAACCAGCTCCCTAACCCACGCTGTTAATAACAGAGAACTTGCCAGACCTGGCGAGTTGGACCATTTTGTGCCACCAATAATACACTGGTGAGGGTTCTGAGATCATTTTGCCTGCTGGCCTCAGCACTGCCCATTTTTTCCAACTCTGGACACAAGACACCAGACCAAAGTCAGCAGCAGAATTTGCAGCACAATGCTGCAGCTGGGACACCCGTGCCAGTCCTGGGGACTCCTGCAAACATGCAGCCGGCACACACACACGGCCTCGCTTGCTCGAGGGCTCCACGCAGGAGACACAAACCTGCGGAGACACAAACAGCTGCTCCAGGCTCCCATGAGCAAGAGAAGACAGAGAAACCAGCACCACGGTGTGGGAGCATTAGATGGGCTGAATGGCTTGGTCACGAGCTCGGCACCCAGAGAACTTCTCAACGTCCTCAGGCTGCAGCAGGCTGGAGGCTCCGTTCGGCTTGGACAGCCACACCAAGCAAGCCAGGAGACTCGTGCAACAACAGAGCTGCAACCTTTAGCTGCAGGAGGGGGAAGGACGCGACAGAGGGATTTCCAGAAAAAGGAATTTTGGTGGGAGGTAATGAGTGAGACGACTTCTCTCTAGAATTTAGATAACATACAAAATGGACATTTTGGGCTCTACTCTAGAAGCGACGATGCTCTTAGCAAAGATCAGGTGCAAGCTGTGAGATTTATCACATTTGTATGAGCATATATCCAGCAAGTCTCATGGGGATAATGGCAGCCAAAGTAGTTGTCCAGTCTTCTAGTATCAAGGTTGCAAAACTGTTTCCATTATATCCCTCTGTTTTCACACATTTATAGCTTTCTGAAAGCCCCTCACCTGGGAATAATGCTTTCTGTGCTTAGTCTTTTTTTTTTTTTTTTTTTTTTTTAAGTTTAAATAAAATACCTTCAGCTGGTTTTTAGTTACAAGAGAATGAAAAAAAAAGAAAAGTATTTGTTTTTACAATGTGGAAATATGGAAGGGGCTGGCTGATCCTGGAGGGGGCTCCACCTAACACAGAGGAGTCATTTTTCATCAAGTTAGTACACATGGAACAAGCACTTCAAGGACCTAAACCTGCAGCCACGGAGGTCAGGGAAAACATAGCACGGTTTCAATGATTCTGGATGAGTCCGGGACAGAATGAAGAACTTGGATACCCAGATTCCCCTCAGTCAGTACTTTGGTCACTGAGCTGGCCAACATCAAAATAGTGGAGTAAAAGGAAAAAAGTCCAAAGCAAAAGCAACTTAGACACTTTGTTTTGATGGCTACAGCAGGGAGGAAGAATGCACTTGCAGAAACAGTTAACTTTTTGTGCTGAATAAAAAAACCAACCAAACAAAAAAAACACAAAAGAACCCCTGCCCCCCTATTCCTCTGAACCATCAGGGATCACATTTACCACCTTCATCCTCTGGTCTGTATCTGGAGAAAGGTGGCCACAGCTCAAGAGCAGCTGTCCTCAGAGATGCAAGTAACCAAGTAACAAGAGGCCACTTCTCCAGCAATCATTTCAAGTGCCCCACGAGCATCACATCAAAAAGAAAGTCTTAAAAATACAGACATGGGGGTTACTCTAGCACTCTGAAGGACTCATCAAATCCCAACAGGCAGGCCCACGGAAGAGTCACTTAGAGCCTCTGAACCACACAGCCGTACAACACTTTCTTCCTTCGGACCATGCTCTATTTGACCTTCCCCACCAAAGAGCAGCACGGCAGAATCACGAAGGGCTTACAGAGAGGCTACAGGATTTTGAGCATCAGCTAATGTGAGTGGGTTTTTTTTGTGGTCAGCCAGTTAGACGTTCGTTAGTCATAAATACAACTGACCTTAGTTAGCAGATCATAGCTAGAGTTACTTATGAATCCAAACTGAGGTCTTGACGTGCTACTGCAATGACAAAAAATGATTCCCCTTGTCCTTAACTCGAGGCTGGCATAACTTGCTGCCTTGCAGCCGCACCATGAAGAGGCGACCCCAACCCCTGGTGCAATAGAAACTTGCTTCCCAGGGAGACTGTTGGAGCACCAGGGAACCTTTGCACTTTACCTCTGTACAGAAGGGCGTAAGCTGGGGATGCACCACAGGCTGAACATACATGTGAAAGGTGGATTCGATCTCCATCGTCCTGCCATTCAGCTTCAGGATAGGGAATTCGATGATCTCCTGAATAGGGCAAAAAGAAAAGCAGCTGTTCATTTAAAACAAACAAAAAACAAAGCTAGAAACGATCCCTATTAGCAAGCTGGCTGTAAAAAGAGGGGCCTGACAGTCCCAAACAAAACCAAGCCTGACATGAAGCTCTGCACTAGGAGGGGGAGCACAGAGCACATCCAACGCCGTGAGCACAGAGGAGAACAGTGCTGATGCTCACTACAGCTGGGATGGGTGGCAGGGATGCCTCTGTGCTCAGCGCTGCAACCGCACACATCGCTGCCCGAGCCGAACCTAAGGAAGACGGTCTGGCACCACTCGCAGGCGCTGGCACCACCCAGGGAAGAAGGAGATGCACTTGCAATGGGCTCACATCCATTTAGCAAGGACACCCCAGGGGCTGTGCCATCCCCAAGACCAGTCCCGCCCCCTCCACCTTGCTGCCTTTGGAGGACACCACCAGACAGACAACAGGAGCTACTGCATGAAGCACCTCCTTCCCAGGAGGGGCTGAAACCAAAGTTACCAGGAGCACTGCTCTCCTCCAACACAGTGAGGAGAGGAGCTGGAAGTGCCCCCCAAACCCATCCCTATGGAATACAGCACAGTAGCAAGCCCTGCTTCATTTTCCTCTTTGTAGCCGATTTATGCTGATAGGGAAATAAAAACGTTCTTCATCAGAAGAATGTTCAATTATTTGAATAATCAGCAATCAAAAATTTACATGGACCTGTTAATAAAAAGTTTAAACAAATCCAGCGGCGATGGATTTCTCAATTATTAAAAAATATACATGAAATTAAAAAAGCCACCCACTGAATAAAAGCGATAAAATCCTTTGTGTTCACCCCCCTCCTTCTCCACTCCCTCTCCTCCTTCCAGTTTAATGTAAGAGGAGAAGTGACAATTTGTTTGGTGTCTTTAAAGAATAATTTGTCTATGTTATTTAATAGAGATGCATGGCACCAAGGTTCTGGAGTGCAAATGAGCCCGCTGAGTGATATCCATGCAACAAGCCTCTCAAATCACTTCTGGAGAGAAACAGAGAGAGGGGGAGAGAATAAAAAAAATATTGCTTTTTAATATTCAAAAACAGTTTGCAAAATTTAATCAAAGCAGAGCAAAAGCTAACATTTTTACCACTTTGACATTTTTATTAGCGCTTTCATAAATTTTTAAAACATGAATGGAATTAGTTTAACAACAAAAAAAATTGCCTGAAAACATCTGGAAGAGACAAATAAGAAATAATAAAAAATAAAAAAAAAAAATCCAACTCCTGCGAGTAAAATTAGCATGTGGAAAACGCAGCCGCTGCAGAGGAACTAACACAGCTTTTGGACCCTGGCTGCAAACCCCATGACCCGCAGGCGGAAATTATCGTGAGGTCATACATATGAGCTGATGACATCACCACCCTAGCAGGCAGAGGGAGGGCAAGAGGATGGGTGGGTAAATGGAAACAACAAATAATTTAAATAGCCAGGAGTAACACCCAATTTCCATGGTGGTCAGAGCCTGTGGCGCAGCAGAGCAGCTGCCAGGAGCAGCAGGCACACAGCCCAGACCAGGACACGTGGGGCGCACGTGCCGCCGAGATGGGAAGTTAGAAGAAAAATTAAAATAAAATAAAGCGTTAACAGTGCTGAAGTGCCCAGGTGTAGACACCAAGCAGCCAAGCCGCAGAGGACACAGGGCTTAACTGTTCCCCCATGGTCGGCGGTGTCACACTCAGCGCGTGCTGCACAGGTACAGCGGAGCGGAGGGTCGGGCACATCCTTCCCCATGGCCGTACCACTCCACCCGGAGTCACCAAGTTTCCCAAGGAAAGAGACAAAACTCCACCCGTGGGCTGGAATGGGAGGAGGACTCAGAGGCAAAACACTGGAGCATCACTCCCGATTGCCTGTTGTGGTGCAGCCAAACTCTCCAGCTTCAGCCACCCAGGACAACCCAGGGAAACACGAGAAAATCTGCATAAGAAACGCTGGACACAGCTGATTCTCCCTTCAAAACAACTACCACAGATAGGCTCTGAAAGCAGCAAATTTCTGTTCAGAAAGAAAATGGGCTGAAAAGTTCAGAAGGCAATGGATGGGACGGCATAACAGAGCCAGGCTTCACCCCAGGATATCACCACCCCATCCTTCAAACTGGGCTAGGGTGGCTTATTGCCCCTTAGGTCTGCATCCCAGCCAGGGGGTGACCGTGGGAGCGGGCAAGCCCACGGCAGGGCAAGACGAGCGTTCCCTCTCCTGGAGAGGGACACGCACCGGCTGGATTTCACAGCAGGGCTGCGTTGCCACGCCAAGATCAGTCCTAAGGGACCAGACCAGAAACATCCTCAGGGGCCATCAAGCGGCTGGCTGCAAAGCGAGACTGAAAGACAGCCCTGCCGCTGATCTGATACACAAAGGCGTCGCTCGCCTTCCAGAACCAAAGGCAAAAAGCACTTCCAGGAGGGTCGGATTAAGATAGACGGAGGAAATAAAAACCCACACTAAAAAAATGTGGAAAATTTAACAATACGCAGAATTACTGCAGGTCTGTGGGAAGCGCGTGGCCAGGAGCAGGGGTGGAACCCCAGGAGCGACTTGAGTGTCTCAGGAGAAAGCGCAGCTGCTCTTTTGGGCTTATTTGGTCAGTTTTTGAAGCAAGTGGTAAAGGACCTTTCCCAAAAGGCTGTTTATCTGCATGCTTCCTATAGCGGAGATTTTTTCCAGTCTCTGGCAGTGTTTGCTCCACTGGTATCTAAGGCAACAGATACCAGCCCCATGAAATCAGCCCCACTCCTCACTAACGACGTTAGCCAGTCCTGCAATGAAATTTAACCTGTGACACTGCTGTACTTTTCATTTAAACTTTCATTTGGAGAGAAGCAGTGTTTGGAGACCCTGCAGTTTGTCCTGCTAATAAAGACAAGTGTTGGGACCTTTAAAGGTGCCATTCATCTTTTGCCTTTATTAAATTCAATTTTCTTAAGCCCATGATACATCATGAAATTAAGAGTTGACATTCCTGCAGAAACAAAAATATCTATCAAATATAAACAGAAAGGGAAAAAAAAAAAGCCCCTATTACCAAGAATTTATGGCTTCAAGTTGATCTGTTTCCACTTCCCCCCCCCCCCCTCTCTTTTCGCTNAGCCCATGATACATCATGAAATTAAGAGTTGACATTCCTGCAGAAACAAAAATATCTATCAAATATAAACAGAAAGGGAAAAAAAAAAAGCCCCTATTACCAAGAATTTATGGCTTCAAGTTGATCTGTTTCCACTTCCCCCCCCCCCTTTTTTTTCTTTTACAAGCATATGGTTTGTTTTAGATATCCAAAATGTTATTACAGATCTAGAATTTCATTAGTAATTATTATGAAATGGTGAGCACTCAGACACACACACACACACAACCCCCCAGCAGACGGTGATGCAGGAAGGCAGCCGGGCGCTCTCTCACGTTTCACAGCAGCCCGGTGAGCTCAACTGGCTCAGCGCCATCTCCACCCTCAAGGACCTTCGCTGCTTCTTCCCAGGTGGGAAAGGTGGAGGTGAGCGGCACAAGGGAATTAAAAGGAAGAGGTTCATTGACACTTCTTTCTTTTATCAGAGTCTGATCATCCATAAGTGCTACCTTGAGATCCTCACCCATTTCCATTTCCAACGCTGAGTACACACGTTCCAACTTCAGCGGTGATTTGTGCCAGCAGCATTTGGGGCTTCTAAGTCTTTCCTCCCCCCCCTCACAGCTTTTCCTTACAGTGCAACCAGAAGTTATGGATTTGCTGAAATAATGCTGAGGGTGTCCAGAGGCTGCAAACTGCCGCAAGCTACCAGAAGAAAAAAATGTACCCATTTGAATTTTGCGAGCACTGCAATTAGGTATTTTATTTAGCACTGCAAAGTAACTTGAAAGGAAATCCAGGATTCAAACCAACAGCAATAAATAAGCGGCTTTTTATTTTCCTTTCATTGTCATGAAAAGTTGAGCATGTTTTCTGTTGAGAAATTCTGCACGCAGCTCCCAATTACAAGGCATTTGCATTTATATTGTTGGAACACACAGCTTCTAAAATCAATATTAACACGCTTAAAGAAAAAGACATCGGCACCCTGTTCCTCCCCTCAGCTGCGCCCCCAAACACAGCAACAATAGGAACCTACAGAGCCGGAGGCTTATATATATCCATTACCAGGTCCACTCTCTTTACAACAATCTTGCATTTATGATTTCATGGTACTTCAAGCAAATCTGTGTGACAGCTTGCTCAGAATTTTTGCCTTCAAAAAGAGAAGGAAAAAAAAAAGTTCCCAAAAGGAAAAAAAAGAGAGGTCCCATGTGCAAGCGTGCCGTGCAACCTGGCTGTCCCAGGCCAGCGGGCTGAGCAGCAGCAGGAGGCTGCAGGGTAACTGCAGAATGGCTAGGGAATTCCTTTTAGGAGAGGTTTGAAAAATTCATAAGGGCATGTGAAAGCACGGCTATAAACCCAGCCTGTCCCCACCCAGCCATCCTAAATGAAACTCCTCTCCCTTGAACACTGGAACAGGGATGCACAAATTCAAACAGAAGAAATGAACAAGCACACAACTATACTCACTAAGTAATTTTCTGTAGCGAACAGATCTCTGGAGCTCAGAGGAAAAAAGCACCTGAAGTTACACTAACTCCCACAGAGGAAGCTTTTTGCTGATCATTTTGGATCTGGGGAGCACTAACATCATTAGACGAAAAGAATACAATGCCCAGCAAGAACTTCCCAGCTCTCAAAACCTCTTAATCCAGAAGCCCACGTGCGATGTGGACAGGGCACACTTCAGGACACTGATTTATGTATTTGAGGAAGACGGTGTGCCGACAGTTCAAAAGCTACCAGAGAATAATTTATCCCTTACGCCCACCCCCACGTGAAGAAGTTTAATAAACACAAGAATAAAAGATGCCCATAAAAATCAGAGCTGACTGTTCAAAATGCAATAAAAACAAGCAGAGGCCGTTGAGAGAAAGGGCTTTTTTTCTGATAAGGAAAAGCATAAAACTTCCTACAAAAAGACCCCTTTACACCTTCAAAAAAGGTACGGGCAGAAGAGGCAAGGGAGTCTCCATGGAGGGGACACAGACTCAGCACGAGCTCATTTTGTTCAGAGATGCTTTTTTACCTCCTCTTTAAGGAAAAAAAAAAGTCATTTTATGCACAAGGAGCTTATTTCTTAAACAAACACTCGTGTTTTTGATTTACACCACGGGCTGCTCCTAAATAATTTATGGCGGGTTAAATTTATTGCACAGCCCTGGCCGGCTGCAAATTCGAATTGCCAAATAATTAGATTTTAGGGCAATGCTTATAAATTATCCGCCGATTTGTCCGGACTTGTTTGTCAGTTGCTTTGTGCTTCGGGTCATCTTTGGCATTTCGCTGTTTGTGTTTTAATTGCTGATTTACACTTTGACAGATGAGAGTTGATGCCTCCAAGATCAGGGAGGGGGCTGGGGGGGGGTGAAGAGCAGGAAGAATCAGAGCTTTTAAAGCCTTGTGATTTTCCTTTTTTTCCAAGGCAATTAAAATCGAAAAGGGACATAGTAAGGACAGCACTAGCCTAACAGATCTGCCTCCCCAGTTTCCATCCTCTGCCTTAATTATTATTTTAACTAAAGCCGTTTCCAAGTGAGCAGCCTTGCCCTGGCCCTCAGGGGCAGTAACCAAGATGACCTCATAGGTCTTTTCCCCACTTCTAAGTTTTTATTAAACTAACCAAAACAAGTACCATAAAGGCAACACCTCTGCAGCGGGGGACAGCAGGACTTCTGCTGAATCAGGGCTACACTGACTTTCCAAAGGATGCCTACCTGCACACACGGCGAGGAGTCTCTCAGTGCTTCTGTCCCAGGTTGATGTAAGTTACTCTGTGTACCGATCAACCCTGCCAAAAGGTCTTTGGGGAAGCAGCTGACCCCAGATTTATTCCTCCATCGCTACCTAACTTGAAGTACACACTTGGACACACCCAACAATTTAATGCATTTAAACAACTGGATATAAATCCCGGGAAAGCGTGAAGGGAAATACACGTCAAAAATCAAAACACAAAGGAACTGGCAGGAATATGGAAAGATCATGAAGCACTGTGGTAAGATGATGTGAAGGCAAATTCTGCTGCCTGATCATCGAATATCCAAGGTTTCTTCCTCCCCCTGCTCTTGTGTGAACCTCACTGCCTACCCCCAACACTCAGGCGCTAGAGCCCAACGTCAAAGGTTGGATTCCCTCAGATAAATCGAGTTGCATTTTGGGTTCTGCACTGGCATAAACGAGGCTCTTATTTTCAGGTGCTTCCTTACAAGTGTGAGGGTGAGGGACCATTTCTCTTTCTTTAATAGAAGCTGAAATTCCCATCTAATCACATGCCTCCAGGAGCTTGAGCTTTAAGAGAGACATCTAGTCCATGCACCTGCCCGAGGGCAGCATCACCTCCCCCTAAATCATTTCTGACTTTGTCTAGGCTGTTTTTACAGACTCCAATAAGAGAGACTCACACACTCCCCAGGCACTCTGTCCTCCTGTTTCATTAGTCTTATCATTGGAAAGTTTTTCCTAATGTCTAATCAGAATTTCCCTTGCTGTTTAAATTCATGACTGCTCTTCCTACCTACAGCAGACACAAGCCAGAACGCTGCCTTTCTCGTTTTTGTAATAGAAGATCTCATCATACACACCTTTCTCTTCACTGCACTAAACACAACCCCAATGCCATGCAGATGGCACTCACAGGTTGTGTTCTGAAGATCCCTGGTCACATTCACTGTTTCTCTTTTGGACACTCTTGAAATGGCCTCAATTTTTTTTTTTCTTTACATCTGGAGTCCAGTGTGAAACACTTCCCCAGCTGAGGTCTCTTACAGAGCCAAGAAAAGAAGGATCCACATGTCTCGCAAATGACATTTTCATCCTAGACTTATCACTGTGGTCTTTGGGACTTCTTTCATACCTGCCATTGTACCTGAAATTTCGACAGCTGGCTCACAATCCTTCTCCTGCCACCCTGAAGAAAACTTTTGGTAGTCATTTGCTTCCAGGCTGGTTCCTGCCTCTCAATGTCAGCATCAGCTCACCTGCCAAACCCCGCAAAGCTATTTTGATCTTTCCAGCAGCACCCAGACATCACAAATAAGGCAGAACCTCCCTCCTCTTTCCACACCTGGGATAAGAAATAGAGACCAAAAGACATCAACATTTCAACTTGTTTCTTCAAGTGCTACTGACACATATTTAACCACCCAGAAAATCGCCACCAACAAAGCCAACATCAATTTAAGCATGACAGTTTGGGGGAAGTTTATTACTCAAACCAGGTTACAAACAGCACACGCACATTTCCAAATATTACCTTTCCATTGCAAGATGACAACTACACTATATCCTTTTTCACGTTCGCTCCTCTCTACCACAGGCAACCAGCCCGTGCAGCCCTCGTTGCAGAATTATCAAATCATTTCAAGACCCAACCTCTTCACCTGATATTGAGCGGCACAAATGATCAATGCTCCCAGCAACACTAAAACATCTGGGATGGGTAGAAAGGGCACGCTAATGCATGTAAATGAACACTCAGGGTTTTACAAACATCACAACTAGCTGCTGGTGACAGCGCATTTCTGCCTGGCAGAGAGGAAGTAAATGACATAACCAAGAGCTATTTTGCCAGCTAACAAGTGCACAGAGCGACAAAAAGAACACAGGGATGGTTGCACAGCCAGCCTGGCACAAAGGGGAAGAAAACAGGAGACTTAGGCATGTCCTGTGCCCTTCTCGCCAAAATTTGCTGAGCTGCACTTTCTCTTTAGCAGGAAGGTTTTGTTCAGAACTAAAGAGATCACCTTAGTGCAGCAAAGACCACTCCCCAGGAACCACAGCAGCCTGTGAAGCAGCATCCACGTGCAGCACTCTAGATGAGACGCCCCACCATGGAAGAACACTGCCCGTTTTCACAACATCACGCCGGGAGGGGTGCAAAAACACCTACCTCCCCCCTGCCTCAGAGGCTGCGACACAGCAGCAGGCACGCACCCCTCATCGGCGACCGTACAGGGCCACGCACAGGGCAGGACAAGCGCAGCGAACGTACAAACCTGTGGCACCCGCTCCCTTCACTTCAGAACTGCACGCGGTGTGAACGTTTCCAGCAGCACGCGTCACCCTCGTCAGCAGCTTTAGAGAGGCGAAGAAACCTTTAAACACAATACAGCGGCCTTGCACATTCCTGAGCCAGCCGGGATCTTTTCTTTTCAGGGTGACTGCCGCTCAACTACTTTCTGCTGTAACAACAAGTCTACTTAACTTTGCAACTTGTCACCTAAACGATGTGTAATGTTTGCACAGCTAAGGATACAGTGTTCAAACAGCACAGGTGGGGAATTGCACGCCGGGATGCATAACTGATGTGGGGTCTCCGCACGCTGCGAGGGAAAGGGCAACATGACTGATTGCTTTAAAGTAGTCATCTCATCGGCCTGTCAATAACCAGCCGAAAGCGAAGCAGGTTGGGTCAGGTTAGGACTGCAGCAATTGGCCACCTGAGTGCCTTGGTATTTTAGGCTTGTTGCTATAATAACACTGGGTTTATATCTTTAAATAAGAAATTGCTTTGGATTTTTTTTTCATACATCAGATGGTGGTCTCGTGGTTGGGCTCTCCAGGAGATGTGGGTTTAGTAACTGTTCATGTTCTCTAGCTCATCGGGTTTTAAATAAATCCGGCTAATTCTGTTGCCTGAAGGCATAACCCGCCCTGTCAGATTCATATGGGTCACAGCAAGGTTGTCCCCGTTTATCGGGAGAATGAGGGAGGTCTCCAAGGCAAAATGACTGCCCCAGAGAACGCAGCTTTTGAGGGTTATACCACACCTGGTGTCTCAGATGCTGCAGAAGCCTCTCCGAAATGCGGGTCTTCTCACTACGTCTTTTAAAATAAAGACATTATTCCTCATATTGGTCAAAATAAGATTTCACAACAGTCCAACAGAATTGCAATGAAGCACGTGACACACAGAAAATACGATTAAAAAAGAAGGGCATCTCTAATTTCAGATGCACCTTGTAGCACGCTGGGCTATGGATATTCATGTGCTCATCACAGAACTTTTAACTGTTCAGAGGAACTAGACATAATGCCTCAAAAAGTTTTTCAAAAGATTGTACAAAAAATTAACGCAAACAGAAAAACCCATCTGAAACAGCTTTCATATGAACTATTTCCTGCCACTCTAGGAACTTCAGCATTCCGACATATGAAGAACAGTGTAACAACAGCCATAATTGGCAAAGAGATGATAAATATATATTAACCTACTTTTAGTGAAAAGAAAAAAAAAGAATGTAAGTGACTGTGTTACGGGCATTTTTAAAGGCATTCCTCTAGAAAACACAATGTAAGAAGCTGAATTGAGAACCAGGTATTTAAAACTACACCCAAGCCTAAGCTGCATGAAGACAGGTAATTGCAGATTAATATTCCACCGTAATACTTATGCACAAGAGTGCAGAGTTAAAGTTGCCATGGGAAACAAGCCTGAATTTCTTCACTTTTCAGCAATTCACGATCATCCTTAATAAAGGTTTTGGCAGGTGATTTCTAATGCACTGAGCTTAACAGCCACACAAAAGCTGTGCAAGAAGAAAGCTGCTACACGGGGATGTCTAGATAGAATAGGTAGGCATGGGCATATCTCCATTATCCACCTCTGGGTAGGATTGTGACAATCTCCGTTACTTTGTGAGCCACCTTCTGCATTCCCATCCTGGCCTTCAGCTAGGATTGCCTTGATACAGGCTCTGCTGAGCACCGCTTGAAGAGCATGCAGAAGATACCTCGCAGCCTGCTTCCCAGCAGACCCTCCATAACCTCCTCCCGCAGCAGGTTTTCCATTTTCAGGGACATATTCCTCCTAGAATGTCCTCTGAGCCTAGACTACAGCTCCCAAGGCAGCTTGCCTAACCCCTATCTACTCATGCTGAGCAGGGAGCTCGGTGAGGACTGCACATCTGTTGCTACGGCCTAAATTTGGTGGAAATCAACATCCATTCCCATTACAAGGTCAGTCTATAAATCACAGCGGCTCAGGAGCAGAGAGACATCATTCAGTTGTCCCTGCCATGGGAACGAGACCACGGGCAGAGCAGTACGGGCGGCAGAGAGGCAGTGATCATTGCAGCCACTCCAGCTGCACCTGCCCGCAACTGCCAGCCAGAACCGCAAGACGGATGTTCAGGGAAAAACGCCTTTAATGCTCTTTTACACCAGCACTCTAGGAAACACAGCCTGAACCCAATTTAACCTTGTCGTGCATTTGTACTTAATATTATCCTGCAGGAAGACTGGCTCCCATTTGTTACTATGCTTTTGCCAATCAGGAAATGTACTACGATCATCCAGATTTGTTTGTACACTTAAAATAAATTAGTAATTGAACATATGCTTATTCATAGTATCAGTGTTTACGGTTTTATGTTGAAATGGCAAGTGATGTTCTGTATTTATTAGTATGTCCAGTTTCATTTCACAGCAATTACGATTAAAAATTCCCCCAAAATAACAATCAAAATGCACGCTGAACAAACTTGAAATATCTAAGATACACTGAAGAAAAATATCAAGCTATTTTTGTATTTTAAATGCGCTGTTTGGGAGTAGAAGGAAAGTACTGTCTGTAAACAATCTATTTTTCTGCCTCTGGTCACAACCTTCTTCAGCAATTAGAAGATCTGAACACTTCATACCTTCCTCTTACAGAGAGTTTGGAAGAGGTAAATTTCTAATTCCCAACTGATTATCAAATCTGAGTGAATCTGAGACACTGCATTCAAGTACCTGAAAAAACTGACATGAAAAAAAAAAAAGGCAACTTCATCATTACCAAAAGCTCATTTAGCAACTCGGGACCTCCTAAGTCCAGCTCCTTCTGCCAGGTCAGAGGTCTGATAATCTTTTACACTTCCAGGCAGCAGATATACAAAGCCTGAATTTTATTTGGTTTTCATTTAAGCGGCCTTAATAGATTACAGTAGAGATTAACATCCTCTATAAAAGCCTAATCTCAAATTCGGCTTTGAACATACCTGATTTCTTACCTTCAGACTTTTTACATTTAAAAAAATCATTGCTTTTCATCCACTCTGCTGAAGTTGAAGGCAAGATACTTGGCTTGCTGACCAAGAGAGGCACACCCACTCACTGCATTAATAAAATAAGATTACGGGCAGCCACAGATCTGAGCATGGGGAGCTCCTTAACACAGCCACTGAAAGCACTGACCACCATAAACACTGGTGTATACAAGGACAAAGGGACAAAAGACCAAGACTCTCGCTTATTAATGCATCTTCTCTTGTGTAGCTAAAGCACCATATGTACCCAGCTCTACAGGCTGACGGCATATGAGAGCAGCAGGTACTTACAAACTCTTAGCAGACAGTAAAGGAAAAAAAGTCTGAGTTAGAGCTGAAAAATGAAGCACACTACCACGATCGTGGTCCGAGGTCGACCGACCTCTGCAGAACAACAGCTCCTACCTGACCCCACTGGACTTTGGATCAAATCCCAAATGCACAAGGTAAGCTTTAAAGAGATGCAAGCAGCCAGCCATAAACATTCCTTACTGCCAACCCCTACTGACCTTTGGCTGGCTAAAACACTACACGACACAGACTGTGCCTCTATTCTTTTCAGGTTTTCCCATCTATCCATCCGGAAAAATGCAGTTAAACCCACACCTTCTTTTCTCTCAGGGATGGTCTCATTACTCATAAATATATCCCAAAACTCCAAAAGCTAAGCTGTGATTTAGGGGCATATCTGTTGAAAGCCATCAGAAGTCAGGACTGCAAGGATGCTACTATTCCTCTGTAGGTGTAGGGCAGGGAACGTGAAGAAGCCTCCATGCTCGACCCAGAAGCAGCAAAGCAAAGGGCAGCAGCAACAAGGCACTTGGCAAGTGGTCCCAGCCACTGGAGCCACGATGCAGACAGCTTCCCAGGGGAATATCACTGTCCTTGACCCTCCTTGATCCCCATTAAGGAGGCCATACCACGAGACCCCAGAGGGAGATCGGGCAGCGTGAAAGGGAAGGGAAACGAAGGAGTCTTCAGGGCTCCCAAATGAGCATGAAGGACTTCCCCAGGGATAAAGCCAGCGAGGCCGCTGGTTGCAGATGAGTACAAGTAAATACAGCCGGAGGGGGAGCAGATGTGGCAATCACAAACCTTAGTGTAGATAAAAAGATAGCTCTTTCAGTAGTTTCTGGTAAGAAGCTGGGATATTTTGAAGAGCAGTTAGTGGGAAATTTCAAGTGTGCTGCACAGTGGCAAGTGCACTCTGCAAGACTTTTAGGGTGATCTGGCTAAATTTACAGCTGTGCCTACCCACTTTAACCTGGATCACAGCTTAGCTCTGTACGTAGCCTCCTCATTAAATCCCAGTGCATTTGAATTTCATTGTATCCAGACTTTATTTTGCAGGCAATAAAACAATAAGGAAAAGGATCAGGATCACAGGGAAGATCAGCACCTGACCATTCCTAGCTCCCAGGTCTGTCCTCAGACCACATCTCCAAAACCTGTCTGCCACTGCTCCAATGAAGGATCCTGCCAGTAAAAACCCTGCACAAAACATCACTGAAATATACGGCACAGTTTGGTCACCATGACATACAGCCCAGCAGTAAAGAGGACAAAAGTCATGCTGTTCAGCAAAAAGGTAAGAGGTAGGTAGGGGCATCAACTAAAGTCTCATTTTATAAAGTTGCCCGATTCTGGCAGGTACCTTCAGCCTTCCCAGCTACACTGATTCCCATGCAGCAAGAGCCATTTCTTTATTTGTCAAACTAATTTGTGGGAATGTGAGGGACTGACAGCCCTTTCCACACACAATATGATGCAGACAGGCACTGAACACAGCAGACTGGAAAAACAACACCGAAGAACATCTCCCCCTTAAAGGTGCTATCTCACCAACAAAATATATAGCAGATCTGCATTGGCCCAGACCATTACTTTCCCTGGCAAGGACTTGGGGACAAAGCTCCTTAAAACAGTAGTAATCATATTCCACTCATGCTCCTTTTTACTGCCAGCTGTAAACCAGCTCCACATGCATCATGGTTTTGCATCAAAATGTGCACAGACCAAACCCATATCCAAAGGGACAAGGTAGATCCAATTTACAGCTTTGACAGGTCTGTGCACCCGAGGCGGAGCGTGCAGGAAATAGCCCAACATCTCACTTGGAGAGCAGTTAAGACCCTGCTAGCAGAACTGGATGCAGAGCCACAACAGCCTCCCACAAAGACCCCGCAAAAGAGCAGGGAATTTGCTGTCCATTTTTCAGGAAACACGAGGGGCAGGTTGCACTCAACAAGGCACTACTGGGGAAGAGAGGAGGCAAGTTTGATCCCAACTTGCAGCATCCCTTCAATAATAGGACGAGCCCAAAGGAAAGCACTGCCACATTGGGAAACAAACACGCTGTACCGAGTCACACTATCACTAACGAGATATCACACCGAAAACCGCTTAGCCTTTAGTACATTCCAAACAAAGCAAACCGAAGTTATTCTGATCCAACACATGTATTACCGGTAATAGCCGTAAGAGGCCAATTGCTTGGTAGAGGAGGGTGAGAAGCCCGAGTTCAACTGAGAGTCTCAGAAATTCTGTCCGTTCATTGCCAACTGTCCTGGTTTTGGCTGGGGTAGAGTTAATTTTCTTCATAGTAGCTAGTATGGGGCTATGTTTTGGATTTGTGCTGGAACCAGTCTTGGTAATACAGGGATGTTCCAGTTATTGCTGAGCAGTGCTTACACAGAGTCAAGGCCTCTTCTGCTTCTCACACTACCCCGCCAGCGAGTAGGCTGGGGGTGCATGAGAAGTTGGCAGGAGACACAGCCGGGACAGCTGACCCCAACTGACTCAAGGGATATTCCATACCATACGATCTCATGCTCAGTATATAAAGCTGAGGGAAGAAGGAGGAAGGCGGGGATGTTTGGAGTTACAGCGTTTGTGTTCCCAAGTAACCGTTATGCCTGGTGGAGCCCTGCTTTCCCGGAGACAGCTGAACACCTGCCTGCTGATAGGAAGCAGGGAATGAATGCCTTGGTTTGCTTTGCTTGCGTGCGCAGCTTTTGCTTTACCTATTAAACTGTCTTTATCTCATCCCACGAGTTTTCTTACTATTACTCTTTCGATTCTCTTCCCCATCCCACCAGGGGAGAGTGAGCGAGCAGCTGCATGGTCCTTGGCTGCCCAGCAGGGGTTAAAGCACAACACCAACCCAATATTAGTCTCTTTTTAGCATACTTTTCTANTCAGCAAAAAGGTAAGAGGTAGGTAGGGGCATCAACTAAAGTCTCATTTTATAAAGTTGCCCGATTCTGGCAGGTACCTTCAGCCTTCCCAGCTACACTGATTCCCATGCAGCAAGAGCCATTTCTTTATTTGTCAAACTAATTTGTGGGAATGTGAGGGACTGACAGCCCTTTCCACACACAATATGATGCAGACAGGCACTGAACACAGCAGACTGGAAAAACAACACCGAAGAACATCTCCCCCTTAAAGGTGCTATCTCACCAACAAAATATATAGCAGATCTGCATTGGCCCAGACCATTACTTTCCCTGGCAAGGACTTGGGGACAAAGCTCCTTAAAACAGTAGTAATCATATTCCACTCATGCTCCTTTTTACTGCCAGCTGTAAACCAGCTCCACATGCATCATGGTTTTGCATCAAAATGTGCACAGACCAAACCCATATCCAAAGGGACAAGGTAGATCCAATTTACAGCTTTGACAGGTCTGTGCACCCGAGGCGGAGCGTGCAGGAAATAGCCCAACATCTCACTTGGAGAGCAGTTAAGACCCTGCTAGCAGAACTGGATGCAGAGCCACAACAGCCTCCCACAAAGACCCCGCAAAAGAGCAGGGAATTTGCTGTCCATTTTTCAGGAAACACAAGGGGCAGGTTGCACTCAACAAGGCACTACTGGGGAAGAGAGGAGGCAAGTTTGATCCCAACTTGCAGCATCCCTTCAATAATAGGACGAGCCCAAAGGAAAGCACTGCCACATTGGGAAACAAACACGCTGTACCGAGTCACACTATCACTAACGAGATATCACACCGAAAACCGCTTAGCCTTTAGTACATTCCAAACAAAGCAAACCGAAGTTATTCTGATCCAACGCATGTATTACCAGTAATAGCTGTAAGAGGCCAATTGCTTGGTAGAGGAGGGTGAGAAGCCCGAGTTCAACTGAGAGTCTCAGAAATTCTGTCCGTTCATTGCCAACTGTGCTGGTTTTGGCTGGGGTAGAGTTAATTTTCTTCATAGTAGCTAGTATGGGGCTATGTTTTGGATTTGTGCTGGAACCAGTCTTGGTAATACAAGGATGTTCCAGTTATTGCTGAGCAGTGCTTACACAGAGTCAAGGCCTCTTCTGCTTCTCACACCACCCCGCCAGCGAGTAGGCTGGGGGTGCATGAGAAGTTGGCAGGAGACACAGCCGGGACAGCTGACCCCAACTGACCCAAGGGATATTCCATACCATACGATCTCATGCTCAGTATATAAAGCTGAGGGAAGAAGGAGGAAGGCGGGGATGTTTGGAGTTACGGCGTTTGTGTTCCCAAGTAACCGTTATGCCTGGTGGAGCCCTGCTTTCCCGGAGACAGCTGAACACCTGCCTGCTGATAGGAAGCAGGGAATGAATGCCTTGGTTTGCTTTGCTTGCGTGCGCAGCTTTTGCTTTACCTATTAAACTGTCTTTATCTCATCCCACGAGTTTTCTTACTATTACTCTTTCGATTCTCTTCCCCATCCCACCAGGGGAGAGTGAGCGAGCAGCTGCATGGTCCTTGGTTGCCCGGCAGGGGTTAAACCACAACACCAACCCAATATTAGTCTCTTTCTTTTTAGCATACTTTTCTAATTTTAATGGAAAGCCTAGGTCGGTCCTGCTGACAACTGAAGATACATTTACTAATACGCTCTACGTTACTATGGAAGAACTGTCTGCAGAAAAACCTCCGTACTTCATCTGGATCTCTCTCTGTGTCAAGTGGTAGGGCACTGGAAAATCCTCTGAAGTTGAACTGTTCCTGTCTCATTACACTCCAGAGTTAACACCCAGGCAAGATAACTTCAGCAAGATCACATAGCTCCAAGCTATTGTTCTTGTTTACTCAGAAACGCCATTATGTTGCACATAATCATATCATTCAAACTATTATTTTCCTAAAGCTGTTGGCTACCAACAGCCCTTTTCCTTGCAGGATCAAACAGGGCTGCCATGAGTACTCTACTAATGCAGGTTCCCAGGCAAAAATTTTTAGACCCTCCCCAGTTCAGGCAGATGACAAGCATACATGACTTAAGGATGTTTTCGACAACACACAAATTGTCACTTCCTTGATGGAAATCAGGCTCCTTCACTGCATTCCCACTGAATGGTCCCGGTATTACTCCTGAGACGGCAGGTGACTGGCAAGAGCCCTGGAGGACCAGCAACAGAAAGGAGGTGGGACAAACCAGAGAAAACAAGTGAGCCAGCACTGTGCTTTTTCCTTCTACCCCTCAGAACAGCAGCAGCAACTTGCAGGGGGACAATTAACAGGATTGACTATTTACCTGAGGATGAATCTGTGGTTTATCACACGTAGCCTCAAAATCCAGCACTAAGAAGTAGTGATATCTCTGTGGAGGGAAGGATGACATTGCTGCCATGGAAGCTCCAAAGCCGTGGGACGCCAGTTTCCTGCTTATGATGGAGCCGTACCCTTTGAGAACACCAGTCGGGAGGAGGGAACACACAGCTTGTCTTGCCCTTGGAAGTAAGTTTTGGGGAAACTTTGCTGCTCCAGTATGGAGGAGTGCTATCATTGAACATCCAGAGGCATCTGAAACTGAAGACAGACTCACGTTACTCAGGCACAAATACATCTCATCTCTGCTAGCATCTCTTCACTGGCCTCCACTACCAGGGATTTTCTCTGTGCTTCCTGGTGGAGGTTCCAGCATCACAAACCTGAAATAACACAGTAACCTGCTCTAAGCACGACAGATGACATTTGGACCGAGCTCAAGGTGTTCAGAATCACAGGCAACTGGAAATTAACCTCTGCAAACAGCTCTAAATTAAGAACTATAAGACACACACCAGTCATGGCTTCAGGCAACAGATCACACCCCCTTGCTGAACCTTATCATAGCAGAACACCACACAAACCACTTAAACACAGAAAGTCTGATCTAAAGCCCATTGAAATTTCTGAGGAGGCCTTTCATCTTTTCATATACAACACAACTTCTGATACACGGCAGGAATTAAATACAGCAATACACACATCAACACTACAACCCATCCAAACACTTGGCCCTGAAATGCCTTTTAATTGCACCAAAACCTCCCACTTCCATTACAAATCCAGGCGTCTGGTGGCTGGAAGGCTCCTCCGCAGGGAAGTTCTCATTTGCTCTGTGTACGAGGTTTCTCAGAGATGTGATTCTAGTGCTACACTTGATTTCTTCAGGTATTTCTCAGAGGAGGATATTGGTTCAACAAACCCACACATGAACTGCAGGAACTGTAAAATGCAAGCAGGAGTCTATAGGTTACAGTCTCCCCCCCAAAGAAATACCTCACCTAGCCATCACCTTCTGACACTTCTATTTAGCAAATGCTATTTAATAAATTACATTATCCATGTGGGACTGCCTGGATTTCCCTCCCTAACCTTTTTCTTTTAAAATGTTGAAGGAAAAACTTGACAGGACTGTCACTGCCCAAGGTGGGCCAGCCTCGGGGCTGTTCACAGATTCAGATTTATTGGTTTGAGAGTTCAAGCCAAACTCATGGAGGTGCTCCATAGCTGGGTACAGTGACCGATGGCAAACAGGTGAATTGCAACAACCCAGTCCTCTCAAACAAGGATATGAGTACCCCCTCTAACTGTATATTTATATACACACACCTTGCTACGTAGACATGGAGATTTAAATCCATCCCTGCTGTTGGTCCCACTGCTCGTGGCTCTGGGCAAAAGCTCCATCGCACCACATGCCATCCACCCACCTGGTTTCTGAGCCTGGCCTCCCCCACGCCTGCGCTTGCTTTTTGTTCCACCGTAAAGGGCAAGGAGCCCTCGCCACGAGACACGGAGCCGAAATAGGCAAGGCGACACAGAGGACTCTCCGCCTGCGAACAAAGTCGCTGTTTGCACAAAAGACAGCGTTTGCTCTCTCCCATCCGTTAGTCCGTCAGGTAAATAATGCACGTGCCAAAACACACACTTAATGAGGTAAATAATATGCCTTGAATAACGGCTAAATCTGTATTTACCTGCGAGACCAGAGAAACTCGGAAGGACCAGATTAGGAGATAATTGCGGCTGAGCAGGTTGTGTGCTTCGAGTAAACACGCATTTGGTAATCTTCCCTTTCCAAGGTTTTGAGTGAAAGGCAAAAATCAAAGGAGATGAGATGTTAAGACGGAGCCAGTGCCCATGCTGCCAATTCCATGGTATACATGAACCCCTACCCAGTGGCTTTCACATTTTGGGGGGCTGTGTGCTTTATTAAAGCAGTGTACCAGGCAGCAGGTACCCAGCAAACTGAAAACTCAAGTTACAAAACCGTAATGAAGAGCCCAACACTGCATTTATCCTAAAGGGGCTCAGTTCTACCTATTGCTTTTCCATCTGCAGCTTTTACTGCCATTAATAAATGCATTACAGCATAGAAGTTAGTTATATTCACTTATAACCTTCCCCAAATAAGATATATTTAAGGTATATGTGCTTTAAATCTTCAAGCTACCCGCTATGAATCTAAAGGCCCATCACAGCAAATATAATATCTCAGAATAAAGAAGCTTTTAAGTTAGTTGCAGTAAAACCTGGTCTTCAGTCTACTGCATAAAGTGAAATACACAGTTGGAGTGGGGGAGGCACGCAGGCTCCAACCCCTATATCAAATACAGGCAATAAAACATACATTATCCACCCCCACACAGCAAGATCAGTGCTTCTCTAACGTATCTTAACAGGCAAGACTAGGGCATCAGCCATGATCCTCATGAATTTTCAGGGTGGCCCACACCACGCAGAGCGGTGCAGAGGTCCCCAAGCCACTGAGTCCTCACGGCAAAGGTAAACCAGCCATCTCCGTCGGAGTCAGGCACGTCACAACGTGGACACGGCAGCACCACTCCAGACCCTGGCAGGTCTGTGTCACACAGGTACCGTGAGACAGCAGCAGAAGGAAATAACAGCCAACAACTAGTGTCTCTTTACACTAACAACTTCTGCAGGTGGTCCATGTCAAATGACAGGATCAGGCTCCCCATCCTAAGAGCAGCCTCCCTCCTCACTCTCCCATGTAGCAGAGGCACAGACGGCATACAAATAAGAGCAACCCCACTGCAAACTCTGCACCTTCGGCCAAATGAAGTTTTAACTGCGTGTTTACCCAGCCACTGCTCTAGGTGCCCTGGGAAGACCTCACATCATCTTCTTTGGCAAGGTCAGAATGCCTCAGAGCACGAGATAGCTGGTGAGCAAACACACTTTATTAGAAGTCATGTAAAGCATTTATAATGGCTAGGACAATGCAAAGCACTAGTAATTATCCCATATTTTTTTCCAACAGACAACAATGCAAGCATGCAGCTTCGAAAATTAGAAACCCAGCTCCATCCATATAAAGCCACATGTTCAGTGATTCCATTTCCAAACCTACGTAAAACACCACATATATATTTCTTATGCACACAGGGTCAGATTATAATCTCAGACAGTGCAAACTGTCACATCTGGCATTCAGCCCTACTCGGTTAATATTTCATATCACGCAGCTCCAATTCCTTACACAGATACATATGAAACATAACGGGACCACGAACTGAGGCTGGACTTCAGGAATTATTTTGACAGATTGTACACAGACCTAGGAAAATGCGACAGCACTTTACATTTGCAACACCCAATCACACGGCAAGCGGCCATGTGTGGTGGGTTTTGACCGTAAGATAAAGTTTGCATTACGCGCTGTGTAACAGCATGTGCCACGTGTGACATCACCAGCTCTAATCAGCAACTGTCTTTTAAAAATAATTAAAAAAAATATCTCTGGATATCAGCTGCAGGTAACAGGAGCAGCTCAGGCTGATCACAGCTCTTGCTTGTTAGTGGTCCAAGCACACGATACTAAAGCATGACAGTTTGATCACCAGCAAGTAAGGAAAGCCAAGAGAAAAGCAAGTGCCAGCTGTAGCCGTCAGCTTGCCAGGGGCCCCACTGAGCGCGAAGTGGAGAATCTGCATCAGCGGCTGTCGCGCTCCAGGCTTCCCACCAGGAAAGCCGCTTAGAGGCAACCACAAGCAGCAAGGAACAAGATGGGGAACTCCTGCCACGTGAAGAACACTGGTGACAAAAGTCAGCAGGGCATTGCAAGTGCTCTCCCCCACCTGCGGGACAGCCCCAAAGCCACATGCAGAGATGTGCACCACGCAAGTTGCGGAGGATTCAAATTCATCAATGGCAAGACAAATTAGCCTACGAACTTGAGCTCAAGAGGCACATAACGTTAATATTTACTTTTTACAACCACATCTAATTAAAATCACCTGGCAGCAAGAGAAGGCATAACTTTAACAGCTTGCCTTTAACCCCAAAATATTCCCCTTCAATGTCCAGTTTGATAAACTGATGTAGTTGGAGGAGTGACCCAAGAAATTATGTTCTACAAGAGCCTCCATTTACACATTAAATTACTTTGTTATGGCAATATGGCACTCCATCACATTAAAAAATAAACAAACAAAAAATCTGCACACTAATCTAAAGGACAAGACAAACTAAAATCAAAAAATAAAAGCAAGCAAGCTTTGGGCATCATACGCTTCGGTTTATTCCCTCTGCAAAGCCTGGGTAGGGGCAGCTGTGACTCCTGGCCTCCAACAGACAACTGAACTCAAGGCTAGAGCAACCAAAAACAATCCAAAACATAAGGCAGGTTTGTCTTAGTTTATTAAATTATAGTGTCTTATTTTATTAAATTATAAAGAGTAAAAAGATAGGGTAATAAAGATGCTTAATAAAGATGCTTTTTGTAGAACAAAATTGCATACATTTAGCAACACCTGGAACACAGTATAACAAAAAATGCGGAACTTCCATTTTGGTAGCTGTTCAAATGCATACTCAGAGGTCAAATGTGAGCCCATATTTCAGTTGTGTGAAGATATAACTGAAGAACAATAGAGATAACTCCATTTTTTAAAAAATCAACCTTAACCTAAACCCAAATATTTCATTAGGTGAACTACAGTACAAAAATGACAGCACCTGGCTAGCCTGTGAGGCAGGAAAATGAGAGACTATGAACAAAACCTGCTTATCCACTGTCACCATCCAAATTTGCAAAAAAAAAATAAAATACATGAAGTAAAACAAACAACAAAACACAAAGCTTTTAGAACCATTTTAATAATGTAACATGATTTTAGACAGGTAGGTTTTGCTTCTTTAATTTGTTACCCTCACAGCATTATCCCTTGAGCATGAATCCAGTACAATTCCACGGTTGCGCTTCCTTCACTTTTGGCTGGGTACGTCTCCAGCACTGCTAGAGCACCTAGCCCATGTTTCTGAAAATTTGTAACGTAACTTTCTTAAAGCATTGCCATGGGATGTCTGTATGCTGTCCCATCATCACTCAGCCCAGATACAACTTGGCATTAATCATTTTGTTTTTACAGCACCCTGCAATCGCGCCCAGCCTCTTTCCACTACAGATGAAGGGTCCCTGTTCTCAAGAACTTACAGTCTAAAATTAGATGCAATACAACAAGTGAGGGTAACTGCAGAAAGGAATGAGGGTTACAGGAGCAAAGTCAGGCAACCGCTCATCTGGGAGCTATGTGCGTCTCAGCAGTACAATTTAAAAAAAATAATTCACTCTATATAGGCCCCGGCTTCCCTCTATGTGAGCATTATGGAAGAGGTAAGTGAACACGGAAAGGGTTGACTAAAGGATGGAGGGCACTCTCAGGTTAAGGAAGGTCTCTCCCGTTTCTTGAGCTCATTCTTCCCGCTGTGTTCCTTGGCTGATATGTCAAAGGCATCACCAGATATGTCAGCTATGTCAGAGCACCAGAATCTCTTCCATTGTGACATCACAGACGCGATGGCTTGTGAGATCACAATGAGCGAGGCCGAAGGCGCTGATTACTTAGGGAAGCGCTTTCCGGGGCTACTGCACCCTATGAGGCTGGGAAACAAACACATCTCAGTTCACTTGACAACACAGTGAAACCCGCACCAGACTCCACACTGGCAGGACGTAAACGCGTCCGAACAGACCACCCAGAAGCCATCCCAAAGATGCACAGTACAATTCCACTCCAATTTTATTAGGCCACCTCCGCTAGGCAACCCACTTTCATCAGCTCCTTGTCTGGTCTCCTAAGACAGGCTTTGCTGTGTATTTTTAAACCTTCTCCAAGAGTAACTGTGGATAGGCAAACGGGTCTAAGCTGAAGTCTGAAGAAGTTCCACACAGTAAAGGACTGATCACTTACAGGAGATGTAGAGGAAGGAAACAATGAAAATTAAAAAAAAGAAGCAATAACAGAGATGCATACAGCAAAAGGCTGGAAAGCCGTGATGGAAAAGTGGATTCAGTATTAAGGAAGAGAACAGTTGCAGAGGATTGGACCAAGAACCCTCTAGTCCAGTCTCCTTCCTCTGTGTGGGAGCCATAAGAAAATGCACCAGGGCGAAGCTACACAATCCGGAGTAAACCAAGCCAGTAGTTCTGGGAGGTCAAAAGGAGGCAGGCCTGTCCTTCCCTCTTGGTCTTACTCTCCTGGCTGACTACCTTACACCAGTTCCTGAGCCTCTCTGGCCCCTCTGTGACCTGATTCAACCACAGGAACCTATAAAAGGGATAATGCAGCCGGAATAAAACAAGATAGTTTCCTGCTGCTTTAGTGAGACAAACCAGCTTGCGGCCAGCCCAGATGAGTGCCAAAGCTCAAAGGAGGGGACTGGCCCACACTGGCAGATGCAGGAGGGAGATGAGCCATTGGGAGCCGTTGGCTCAGCCACTCATCAAACCACGTACTCAGACCAGGATGCGTACACCTGGGATGGTGTGGCACTTTGCAGGAAATGGAGAAGGTATCTTGGCTCTAGCAGCATAAACACAGTCGGAAAGTCCATCGGAGCATCCTGTCTGAATCTCATGTAACGCTGACCATAAAGTTTCCACTTCGTTACTCCTGAACTGAGCCCTAAGGCTTGAACATCTTTCAGAAAAGCATCAAGTATGGAGGCTCCCCACTACCTTCAGACAGCTTGTTCCAATGGTCAATCCAGCCGCTGACAAAAAATAACACACCTTAGTTTTCATTCAAACTTTCCCAGCCCTGGTCTTTGGAGCAAGTTCTGAAATTTATGGCATTTCAGTGCTCTCAGTCCACAGCAGAGCTCCCAGAGCCAGAAGTAAGAGATCTGTAGCTACTACGCTGCTAGTCAGTAAAAGCTACTATTGCATATTGGCCTAATTTAGTGGAAAGGAGACATAGCAGACTGCCCTTTGTTTAATGGAATCCAGCATGCATAATTACTTGATTTTCATACACATGAATGCCACAGTTGTTCAAACCACTTATACAGCTGTAAACCTTTGTTATCTGAAAAATGAACCTGAAGGTTAACACCTGAGAGTGCCAAACAAATCTCAGTCTGGTTTCAGAAAGACAACGCTTGCATTGCTCAATACACTGCTAACTTTCGATCTTCACAAATGAACTCCAGAAGCGTTAGAAGAAAAGTCCGTGCTCTGCCAAAGCTCTGTCCTGGTAGACAGGCAAATGTTCCAAGCACAGTAGCAGCTACAATGGGGCATGGTTTCCACACTAACCAGTCTCAGTGAGGTGGGAAAACCAGCCAGAGATGATGTTGACCCTAATATTCAGCCACAGAAAAAATAACAATGGTAACAAATACAGCTAAAATTAAAAATTTTTGTTTTGTTGTTGTTGGGAGTGAAGTATATTTACCTGCACAACATATCTGGAGAGAATACAACTTCTCAGCTGGCATTTGGCCAGCACAGGTAACTTTTCTTAGGCGAAAGAAAAGTTGCCAAATGGTCACTAACAGCAACAGCCAGCACCTCTGCTCTAGGTTATGCTTTGAGAGCCACAACTTCTCATTCTCCTCCTTGCCATTGCACCATGCTGGTATATTAGGCTCAGCACTACTACAGTAAAGTACAAGAACTCTGTGCGATGACCATTTCCAGCAATAACACATGCTTCCGATCCAAGGACAGACTTGTGACAAATGCATAGTTGCTTAACACCTTCAGTATTTTCCTGTAAGTACAGCCACAGCGGCTGGTCCTACACCATTTACCTGAACCTCACCAGACCTGCACTCTACAGTCTCGTGGCCTTTTACTGGAGGTGGCCACTGGATCGATACAGGGGCAGAGTCAAGTGCAAAAACTGCACACATTTAAGTCTCTTCCAGAAGTCCATTCCAAAATTTAAAGGGGACAAAAAATATAAAAAAAAAAAAAATCAAGGCCTACCAAAGTTAACAGAGCCAAAACAAGATAAGCACTGAAACAGCTGTAATCAGGCCTTCCAAAGGAATCAAATTGAAGTATCTCTCAATTGCAGAGCAGAAACTTTATGTCATATCAGTGTATACTCAAGACAAGAACTTCTTTATTTAGCGTCAAACACACAAGCATTTTCTTTTTAATGCTTTAATGGTTTTCTTCTTTTGGATTTTGGTAACATGCAAATCTGTCTGGCTACACACACTAACTTTTTTTAAAAGAAAAAACAAAACAAACAAAAACTCGAACACACCATTCACATACAGCAACCCAAAGTTTGAGAGGAACAAGAACAATATAAGGGCCACTCTGAAACAAGGCAAGCATTTAGTCCACACTGTAAATTAACATGAAAATTCAGTTGCAAAGGTCAGAATTCAGTACTTGAAAAGGGAAACAAAAATACCTGAAATCAAATTTCCCAAGCCCACACACTGAAGAGTAGCCAACTGGACTTCTAACAAATTTCTTATCTTAAGAATAATTCATTCTTGGAAATAAAAGTTCAAACACCAACTTTAACATCAAGAGATGCTACAATGTTGCAAAGAACAATTAAAGGATAAATAAAATCAAGTTACCATTTAAAAAAAATAAATAAAATCCTCAAACAACTGTCTAACAGCATCTGATGGGACAAGCAACTTCGAGATGTATCTGCCCGGAGCCCTGTGTACCTCATCCTTCCTGCAGCACAGTGCAAGCATTAATCTATTAGAAAACTTGCTGGTCTCTCGCATCGCAGCTGAAAGAATATTAAAGAGTTCAGACTAAGCAGCAGCTGTCAATCCACCCATTTCTGAACCCAAAAGCTCAATAAGGAAGAGATAAGAAGTAGTAAAACAAATGTCAGACTTATTAGCAAACAGGCCAGCAATAACCACGTAAATCCACCAGACACAGGACTTGTAAAAGACAGAACATAAGGAGTAAATGACAACACCTTTTCATACATCTCAGTTTAGAAGAAACACCTGTAACAGTACAGCAGCAAGAAAAGAACAGGAGAAGAAATTCCTACTGCCAGTCAGGAAACAAGTAAACAGATCCTGCACTTCTAAACCTTTTCAAGTTTACTTCAGTCTCAAGATCTGAGATAGGTGACCAGTTCAATCTCAAAGAATAAAAAAAAACAGAAAAAAAAAATAAAATTCAAGCCTCCTACTCCCCCATCACCTCCGTCTATGAGCCTCCACATCCCAAAAGGAACATTAAAATTCCTCGTTGCTGTTGCCTCTGGCTCACCCCACACACGCCCCCCGCTCCCTGGGCAGACAGGTCTGTCCCCTTCCTCAAGCCCTAACGGCAACTGGTCCCGCTCCGGCTGGGACCTGGAGGGCCGCTGCCACCGCCACCCTCCAGACTTCCACCCACGGTAGAGCCCGGGGAGCGGAGGGCCCGGCAGCCTCAAGCTCCGCCACAGGAGCCGGGGCTCGGCGTCGAGCGGACGAGGCACCGCCACGCCCGGCCGCCACCGCCCCGCGCCCTCCCCTCAGCCCGGGGCCGCGCCCCCCCGTCCCCAACGGCCTCCCCACCCCCCCGCCCCCGCCCCGGTCCGGCCCGGCCTGCAGCCCGCCTCGCCGCC
>VYXH01005887.1:334054-353635 GCA_013397275.1 Burhinus bistriatus | reverse complement strand
TTCCCCTCCCCACCGACTCCCCTCCTCGTGTCCCCCGGGGCCACCCCTTTACCCACCTGTGTGTCCCCAGGGGCCATCCCCGTGGTGTTCCCCAGTGCCACCTCCTCCTGCCCCCTGAGGCATCCCCCCTGCACTCGGCCCGGGCTCCTGCAACTCCAGCACAGCCAGCGTCAGCTGTAAACGTGGCATCGCACTTGCGTGGTGTTCACCTTGGCTGCAGCCCAGAGAGACCACGTCCCCTGTGCCGGGGCGGCGCTGCCTGTGGGCGCAGGTCTCACCGGGGTCCCTCTGCAGGGGCCTCCCCTCCCCCCATACTCCGTTCTGGATCAGGTCAATGCTGCTGGCGCCGATCACTCTTCCTCGGTCTTAACGGTGCCCAGGCAGAGCTGCAGCAGTGACTGCAGGTGATGCCGGCCACTTCGATTTGGACTACGGCAAAGTCAGGTCCCTCAGCAACTCTCGGGCTGTCTTTTTCCCCCCCTCGCTTGGACATCCATCACCAGCTTCCAGAGTCTTCTGTGTTCATGCAGCTCCCTGATCCTAAACCTGCGTCTGGACCTTGCCCAGTCTCCACTAGACACCCCTAAGCTGTGGCATCTCCTCCCCATGCACGTGGCTGGGACCCTCACCCAGGACACTCGCCTCTTACCTGCAGTGATACCCTAATCTTTAGGGTACTGCCGCGTCCGTAACCCTCGGAAAGTGCAGCTGCAATGACAGCCGTACTAGCTGGGGCCATTCCCTGCTCCACTTCCTTCCTTGCCCCCCACGTTAACTCACAGCTCCACATTTCGAGCCAGCAGTTCCTTTGCACCGTCCCTGATACTCCACACGCGCGCAAAGAGCAAACCCAGTGTCACCGACCCGCACAAATAGGACTGCAAGGGATCCTAGAGGCCACCTCACCCCTCCTCTGCCTGCAGGCGGGAGCGGTCCTACCTCTCTGTCACCTCGCTGTCCCCTTCAAATCATCCCTTAAGCCTCTCTCGGGCGCCAAGCCTTAAAATATCGGACAAAGATAAGCACTGGGGTGCGGAGATCACTGGCTGCCGCTCCACAGGAGGCGGGCTGCTCCCACTTCCCTGGCTGCCTGGTCAGATCCGCCCGGTGCCCCTGCTTTTAATGGCGTTGCCCACTCTTCAGGATGAATGTATGTTTTTGCTCTGTTTGTGTGCAGCCTTCAACTTGGGAGGCCTGAATCATGAAAGTAGCATGTCAGAACTATAAAAATACCAACAGCAAACCATTTAATAATAGAAAGAGTTCCTTTAAGCCCTCTTAGATTTGGCATCTCTCAGCCTCCCACCCACATAAGCAAGGATAATGTGAAGTTTTACTTCTAAGCTTAGCTGTATCGCTGTGATTTGTCAAGCCTTTGGTGACTGAGGTATGGTTTGCCAGGAGCCCAGGAGAGCGAATTGAGGGCCTTTGCGCTGCGGTGTTCCTTGAGCGATCTGTCCCTGCCCCTCCTTATCCGGGATGGAACCTGGCTGAGACGTGCTTGAAATCACACTGCAACCCCAAAGCTTGAAATTTAGGGCTGTGAGTGTTTCTAGGAAGATGAGAGAGAAGCGGCCTTTTCACTGCTGACCTCTGTATCTAGCAGTAAAAAAATAATTTTTTTCTCAGTCTAGACGAACAATGAATGGCTCATAGATGTGTGCATGTCCTTTTTTCATCAGTCAAGCCTGGTGCTGTTTCCCAGGTTTGTCAGGCAGCACAGCAGGAAGGAGATTTCCTCCTGCCTGTTTTTTGGTGGGGGGAACCTCTTTGCCCAGCTGAGCATCTGCAATAACCAGGGGCCACATCCTGGCTTCTGCCAGCCTCAGCGTCCCGTGTGAGATCCGGACAAGTTGTCCTCCAAAGACTGCGGGACAGCAAGGCCTTTAGCAACTGGACTTTCAAAGAGGTTCTTTCTTCCGGCACAGCTGTCAGCTGCCGAAGAAGGCACCTAAACCAGTTTGAGGAGAGCCGTGTTTCGTTAAATAGTCACTATTTCTGCAGTGTTCATATCTAAGCCTGTCTTACGTGAGTGCACGCATCTCAAATGAACGGTGCAGGTCACTGAAAATGTCACCTACAGATTAACCTGGCTCACTCCAGGCTTCTGGAAAAAGGGATGAGGGTGATCAATAGATATCCTGTGGCCTCCCCATCAATGCACACGGCCCCTGTAGCATCCCGGCTGGGAACAGCTCCCCTCCCCGAGGGACTCCGTCGGTGGCAGAGCTAGGAAACGCAAAGGTGGACAACTGCCACGGGGGCCTGGGCAAGCAATGCTGAGAAACCGGATCATGCATACGGGGAAAAGCGGGCAAAAGGGCTGATAGTTGCTGATCAGGGTCACCTTATTTGTTCCTGCTACCCCGTTGACAGAATCAGCCCTCTGCCAGTTTGAGAGCAAGCGAGTGTGTTTCAGGAGCAGCTCTGGTGTCTTAATTGCTTGTCCTACTTTAGAGATTTTGGGATGACTAGAAGCAGCCCAGAGGAAATAGGGTCCACGCTGGGGCCATGTCTGGACTGTCCTGATTTACAGGAAGGACTATCTTGAAACACCGGGTGGAAAGGGCAGCTGGAAGCTTCCAGCTCTGCCTCCCTCTCCTATGGCTGGATCCCCTGTGCTGCTGCCAGCAGATGCGGCAGCCCGGTCTACAGTTACCTGTAAGTTTTATTTGTTTTAAAACCCCAACAATTTCTTGACAAAGCATCAGTTCATTCAGCACAAATGTGCAGCCACCTCTGGGCTGGCGGATGGACAGGGCTTTATGAGAAGGCAGCAAAACGGTGGGGCTGGTTAAGGCGGAACTTACAGACCAAACCCCCCTCCCCGATCCCGTGTGGCAGCTCCAGGGGATCCTCCATGTGAATAAAGGTCTGAGCCCACCCTAGCCCAAGATGAAGTATCAGGTCGCTGCCTGCTGCTGGGTCAGCAGAGAGGAGGAGGGAGCGTCCCACCGCCTGCCTCCCCAGCCCTGCTCCCGGTGCCTCCTTCCCAAGGGCCCGTGGAGCGCAGCTCCTTTAAAAGCAATGGGATTTTACGGGGTTACACCACAGAGAAACATCACCTCATTTTAAAGGCGACTCCTTTAGTTCTGTTCAGCTGCTTATGCTGAATGCAACTTTTAAATGCCTTATAATACACATGACAAGTAGTCTTGTATCACTGTTTTCTACTTAACAAGTTAATAACGTGCCAACCCAAATCCTTCAGTTACTAACGCCACCGGTGGGACTCATTAACCAACGTGAACACATATTTAAGGGAATACTAATATTCACAATGTACATTTTTATATTCATGTTGTCATTCTTGAAACCACAGCTCAGTTCATGTATTCTGTTGAAACATTTGTTTGCAGAGGATTTCTCTCTCCCTTTTCCTCTAAACACATACACTGTCACTGGGGTATCGTTCTGGTGAATGATATTAATGACAGCTTGTCATCATGGAAAGCTATTCCTAGCTGTCAATTAAAGGCTGTTTTG
The DNA here is from genome assembly GCA_013397275.1 of Burhinus bistriatus. Taxonomy (NCBI): domain Eukaryota; kingdom Metazoa; phylum Chordata; class Aves; order Charadriiformes; family Burhinidae; genus Burhinus; species Burhinus bistriatus. The sequence continues at coordinate 350,149 of VYXH01005887.1, read as the reverse complement.
AAAGAAAGCAGCTCATTCAACCCCGGTGGGAACAAGTGTGTCTCATTGTTTGACAGTGACCCCCTTGATGAATTTGGGAGCAGCAGCAACAGCAGCTCTCTGTGGGGCCAGGAGGTTTGCAGATGCAGCACAGGACTCTCGGGTGGTAGTGACAGGAGATTTTAAAGGTGCTGATGTCCTTAGCAAAGGAAAGGCAAAAGAGGATTTCAGATCCTAAAAGCAATCCACATGTAGGAGTATAGGCCAGGAAAGGAGTCCCAGGGATACTCAGCCGTTCCCTTCCATCTTGTAATATAATTTCCCATCCAACATCCCAGTAAATTTATCAACCTCCATCTTCAAGTATGTTTGTTTACTTGCCCACGCTAACCCGAGTAGAAGGTTTCTTCAGATCTTCTCTGCCTGATAGATGGGAAACTTCCTTTAATTCCCAGATTAAATGTATCCACAGCTAGTTTACACTCTGGCAAAACGGTCCTTTGCTTTAACCTGGGGTTTTTTTCCCTCGCCTGCTGTATCTATAGGCAGCTCTCAGATCCCGGTTATCTTTGTCATCTTCGTTTAGCTGGGCTAAACAAACCACAATACTCTCGTGTCTCCTCACCACCACCACGGCTTTCCATTTCCCACACCATCTTAGCGGACCTCCTCTGCACCTGCTCCAGTTTCAATTAAATTTTCTTGAGCACGAGTGGCCAGGCTGGTACATGGTATTCCTGAGCTGGGCTCCAAGGCCTCGTACAATATTTGTCACTTGACCCTATAAATATCACTCCTATAAACATGCTCGATTTCTGTATTTCCCCCCTCAACAGGGTGGTCCACTCTCAGGGCTTTCTTGTTCCTTTTATTTTGCTAAGCACTCCTTGCACGGTAATAAAAATGTACAGACTCAGTGGGGATCTGTTTTAACTTCAAATGTGCTGATTCAGTTCAAAAACCATTAATTCAGCCGGAATCAGGGCCATGGGGTGGAAATCCTTTTCCAGTTAAAACAGAGGTGAGAGGGACAGCCTTTGGCAGGCTAGGAAATAAAGTGCGCTAGAAAAACATAGCAGGACATCAGAAAGTGGCTATTGACTGGGCTGTGTTAACAGAGGACCAGGGGGTCCTGGACATTTCAGATCAGCATGGGATGTCTCCATAGGAGATCTGCTGTAGCTTGGATTTGGACAAAGCTCTGGGGTTTGATGCACGGGAGCATTTTTTTTCTCTAGCCTGGGCTTTGCTGGATTGGACATGATGGTCCCTGCCGGACCTCACATTTACTGAACACGCAAGGCGCTGTACAAAGCTGGCCAGACAGGCTGGTCCTGTCTCCAGAAAATCCCCCCCGTATTTAAGAGCACAGGAGGATGCAATGAAATGCAAAGCAAACACAAACAACTGTGTAGCTTGGGCTGCACGCCCCTATGGTTGCCCTCTGCATGGGGCTGGTGCCACCACCCCAGGCACACAGCGCTTGGTGCTGGATGTGAAATTACCACCAACGTACGTGCTTCAGAAAGCAGGAGCACACCTGGGTAGGTGGCTTGGGTGAAGAGGGAGGGTGAAAAGTGCCCAGTGAATCCAGGTTTTGCCCCTTACCTCCACTTTGTATGCGAGATGAGCGGAAGAACCACCTACGTGTATCAGGAAGGCATCAGCACCGAAGCACAAAATAAAACGACTCCTCAGCAGAGCATTTCCACAAGAACATTTGACTGAAGGAGAACGTGGACTGAACATCAGGAGAAATTTCCTGAGGCTACGATGCATTAAATTGTGGGATCACCTCCCGGGAGGAGCGATGGGAACCATGAAACCAGCCACTTACAGCACCGTAAAACGTCCCATCGGTGCCAACCCGATTCCGGTTCAAGGGAGCTGCACTGAATCATCTACCATGCCTTTTCCAACTCTCACTCCTAAAATTCAGACCCAAGAAGTACAAAGAGAGACGGACAAACAGTGATGTCAATTTGCTAAAGAAATACAACCTTTTTTACATTATTGTATGTCATAAAACCCTGGTGCTCGCACTGTATACTTAATCTTGATATTCCAATGCCATCCACAAAAAAATTCAGGCTTAACCCTCACAGTTTATATTGTCACTATAAATGCTGGTAAAAAAATATTGTACAGTTGGGTGCAGTTTATTCTTTATATTTTAATGGCTATAGCAAAACTCCATTGCTAACTAGTAAAAAAAAATTAAAAAAATAAAAAGTTGAATGTGTTTTACAGCTATGTCGTCATGGGAAAGCTGTATTTCAAAGTGAGGGCATCAAGAGCAGCGAAATGGGACATTTTTAACCATTTTTAATGGAACATTAAAAAAAACCCCACTTCACCAAAATCTCTTTGCCAGTATTTTAGCTAATAGGGTTGCAGTGTATAAAGGCAGGGTTCTGACGCCTGCACAGGCCACCCAATACTGAGCCGCTGCTCAAGTGTCTTGAACTGTAAGTGTAAATGGAAAAAACATCTAAAATTAAGCGTTTCTCCTGGAGGAACAAATTGCTGATAAAGCAAATCTTCCCATAGGACAAGCACACCTGCTGGAAGGTAGAGAGGCATTTTTATGTGTGGGATTTTAACTTGAGATAAAATACTTTTCACGGGCAGTCATATGGAAGACAGCTGGCCAAAAATAATAATAAAGGAATTTGTGTCCCTTGGGAAATTCTGAGGTTTCAAAAAATATGATTTTTGACCTAAGCTGGGACCAAAAGTTTAGCGCTCTGACTTTTTTTTCTGTTTAATGACATATTCCCAAATAAAAATAGTATATTTCTTTCCACTTTACCACTTTGACATTTCTTTTCTTTTATTATTACCTAATTCTCCAAGTCCAAACCATCCATTACACCACACTGGTACGTTTCTTTATACTGTATATTACATCGACAGGCATAATCTCCACCCTCTTTTAAGATCCTATTAAATCAACTAAGTTTCTTCACGAAACCGAGTATCAGGAGCAAGGATCCCTGCCCCAAGCTGGGGGGACCATGGAGTTTTGACTACTATTTTTCAAATGTGCTTCTAAAAGATGGACATAAGAGACCAGAGCAGCCAGGCAGAAGAGAAGCGCCCAGCACAATCTGAACAAGCGCGGGGAACGTGGTTGTTGAAAAAACCTGAACTAGCTCTCGGGCTGATGGCTGGCAGGAAAATGGCCTGGCACAAGCCCGTTGTCACTCGTGGTTTGATTCTTGCTGTGGGCAGCGAAGCAAAACTTCGCAAAGGAAAAATGCTGTACCCAGAGAGCGCCTGGCCCGCCATCAGCTCAGGAGACCCCAAGTTTTTGGCCAAGCGCTTGGACTGAAAGGGGTACAAATGTATAACACAGGAGTAAAACAATACTGTCAGAAGGAGAAGAGAAAAAAAAAACCCATATGAACATTTTGGATAATTTCTCAGCAAAAGCTTGGATCGTGTTGATACATCCTCGGAAATGTTTCCAGTTACTCCAATCAGCGTTTTCTGGTAGAAAGCTGGTCTGCTGGAAAAAAATTGACCTGCTCTACCATGAAATCTCTTATGTTCGCTATTTGTTTGGACTCAGCCGTGATGTTCAGTGCTATGCAAAACTTTCTGGATCCAAAAATCCTCTAAACTGCCCCGTAGAAACTAAATAATTACCTGGCTAACACTCGCCACTGCTGCTCCAGTTGTCCAGAGGCCAGGTCTTTCGATTATTTCCTAAATTCCTGGCCAGAGCGGCTCCTTCCATCAAACTTAAGGTCTCACCTCTCTCTCCAGAAGCACGCACCTCCGAAGCACAGCTAAATTCCCCAGCAGGGAGGTGGGTAAGGGGTTACTCCCTGGTGTAAGGGGCTGAGAATCAGACCCTTGCTCTCACATACCTTCTGTCTACAGTGCTTTAATTTCCCCATCGTCTCCTCTTCTGTTTATTCTATTTTCTGCCTCTTTGTCTTTCCTCTCCAGTGTTTGGAGACCCTCTTTCCTTTTCCAGCTTCTCTCTTCCTCCCATCGTTTCCCCCAGCTCGCTCCTTCCTTCCTTTCTTTCTTCTTTCCTTCCTTCTCAGCTCTCTCCCTGGAGTTTCTATTCTCTCTTCCCTCCTTCCTCTCACCCACCAGGACTTCCCTTCTGCCACCGGAGGCACCTAGTCTGCCAGGGGCAGGGAAGAGAAAGACATGCCGTGTCCACACAAGCCTTAGACACAGACATCCCAGTTTCCTCTTGCCTGGAGACCAGTTGCAGCTCCTGCATCTCCCGCTGCTTTCAGTGCGCAGGTACCAGCCGTGTGGATTGCCATGTAGGGATGGGAACATGTAAGGGGTCCTGGGAGACAGTGCAGAGGGGTCCGAAGGCTGCAGACCTTGGCCTCTGTGCTTGCAAGTGTCCTTTGAAACCCGAGAGAAAGATCCTGTGAGAGCAAGCAGTGCATCCTCGCCCACATCTCCTCCTTTGTTACAGCCCTGAAGCAGCTGAGCTTTGAAACGTCGAAATTCCCTTTTCCTTGCCAAATATTCTCACTCAATGTTGGCTGCCACCAACAAGCACAGCTGAGACCACTGAAATTCATCACACCTGTGACCCACGTCAGAGGTAAGAGACAGCTTCTGGCCGCTGAAGAGGCCAGTGTAGTAATGTGCTACCTTGTCTCTAGTGCCACTGACTTCGGTCTATTTAATTTTCCCTTTGATTTTAATATAGATTTATTGAAAACAACAGTTATCAAAACAAACTGCACTGGCAAATTGGTGTTCGTCTGTAGCTGTACAAGCACCTATAAAGCTGCCAGCGTACGAAATAAATGGTGCTATATGGGAGGTCAGTTATTGCAATAGAAGTTCCCCAAGGATTTGCACTGGGCAGTTTAATATTTTTCTTATTACCCTCTTTTCTTTCCTACTATTTATGCCTCTCTGTTTAAATTTAAAACATACATACAGTTATCTGCCAAGACAAGCCTCCCTGATAAAATCATCTCTGGTAAACCTTTTCATGAGTGGGCTTCCCTCAGAGTACCGGCAAATACTGACGTGTCCGGTTCAAAAGGCAGGCGAATGGGGACAGGGAGGCCAAGTTTTCTTCCCAAAAGGCTTCACCACCTAGGCCAGCTCTTTTTTTTCCCCTGGTTTTGAGAGGGTTTGTTCTTACCTCACGCTCCTTGAAAAAACCCCGCTGATTAAAACCCTGCTTCTTGCCACGTTATTTAACCTCCATTCAAATTCTGTGGCAGTATCCCACCTTACGCCAATTGTACCTGGTATCTGTGGGCTCCTCCCCACGCACAATGCTAAAAAAATCAAATCCAATCATAGTCTAAACCCGTTCATCAGAAGAGATAAAAGGGTTTCTGTACCGATCTCCACATCAGGAGAACACAAATCAAATAACATAACTGTCAAATGAGGAGACGAGGTGTTTAAATGCCTATAGAAATAGGAACTCTAATTACAGAAACATCTATAATGTAACTAATATTATTTACATTAGAGCGATGCTAATCCAGACGAGGGTTAATGTCCCTGCTCCTAAAACATTACAGTTTAAATAGACAAGAGACAGTGAGAGGATGGAGAGGAGCATCAGCATGCTCGTGCCTGCTCGAAGATGAAGGATGGAGGCAAACTCCTCACGACAGAAGCGGAGAGGATGAAAGCAAGCCAAAATGTGCGATAATGAAGATGAGTTTAGATGCAGCCAGAGAGAGCAAGCGACTTGCTCAGCCTCACACAAGCTGCCTGGGGGGGTGGTGGAAAATGAATAGAAACCGTGGATGGCTTATACGAGTCTCTTACTCACAAAAACATTACTCGGCAGTGGCCAGTGCTTGGATCTCACTGAGTCACGGGCAGTTTTGCACTGCGCTCTGCAAACATCCAGTTCACTGGGAATGAGCTTCTACTGCCATTTAAAGCCAGGCTGGTAGGTTTTCAGACCAGGCTGCTCCACCTTTCCCTCCATGTGAGAGGCACCAGCCATCATTTGGGGGCTCCAGGGAACCAAGGCATCTTGCTTTGGTTGACAGAGAAGGGGTTGAGCTGATGGGGAGCAAGCAAAGCCCTCCATCCTCCGGACCTCTGGACCGATTCACTGCTCAGCCCATCAGCATGCAGACAACCCACCCCACGCTCAGAACTGAACCTTCTACTCTCTGGAGGAGAACTCTAGTCTCTGGAGGACCTCACCCAGCTTCCCCAGGCCAAAAGCCTCCTCCTCTTTCTAAGTCTGTACAAATTAGGGGCAAAACATTAATGCAGGTGCTTTGTCCTTTGTCTCCACTGTGGTCTCCAGCTCTGGTAGCTGTTTCGCAACTTCACAGAGTACTGATGAGAGACATATTCTCCTTCTCCTCCATCCTGCCCCTTCCCACTCTCTTCTCAGTGCAAAAGCTCAACACCTGCAGCTACCAGTCCTTTAGAGACCACTTGAGGTCCTTCATGTCTGGCCAAGCTACCCTGATACAACCTGGGGTTGGATATGACCTGTTTAGACCATATTCCATTCGATGTGAATTGCTGAAGTGAGGACAGAAAGATAGGTAGATAAAACTATTGCGATATTGAATATAGCTCTGATCTCTTCTTAAGAGATCTCAGACATTTCTCATCCCCTTCAGAAACTTGCTGTAAGGAATAACAGTCCCACACACCTAAAATGAAACGAAAATCTTCTGCATTTGGAGGGAAAGGATCCACACAATTTGGCACTGGACCCAGCAGATTTTCCAAGGCTCTAGTAACAGTTCAGCACAAAAGGCAAAGCCAGCAGACGAGTAGCAGAGCATTAACAAGTCTGAATGACACGTGCAGCCAGATTGTCTGCTTCGCTGACAATTGATGCCATCCCCATTACGGGGAAAATATTGTAAGCATGCTTCCATAGCGCTCTGCAGCTTATTGCTACAGATAGCCAGGGTTTCTTGTCATGGCTTACGGCTTTTGTGAGCTGGTGTAAAATGGCTTGCTGTTCCCATGCCCAAATTTACTGGTGGAGGCAGCTGATGCACAGCCAGAGCGTGCCTCTCCGAGCATCTCGTATGCCTTGGGATTCTGCAAAGTAGCAACTGTATTATAAATACTACTCTGGCACAGCTGAAGAGACAGTCTTCGCTAGAGAAGTTCGCTGTAAAATCTCACTGTTGAGGGTCAAATACAGGACAAGGGAAAGGGAGTCCCCCTGACAAGATCTGAACCTGTGCAAGGAGAGCGCAAGGCTTTCCACAGATGCTCCTCTAAACAGGACCATTGGGGAGGCCAAGGCTGAGGTATTTATGTTAGACAATTTATTCTCACCATCTCAGCAGCACTGGAAGAAGAGCGAGTGGTATGGAGGGCAAGGCCATGGGGCAGGAGTCCCTGGGCAGTGGGAAGGTGCAGGTGAGCACCCCGTGGCAGCCTTGGGGCAGGCAGTGGAGGTTCCTTCGAGTGGATCCAGGCAGACGGGAACCACGGGTGATTCCCTCAAGTAAAGCTCTGCTAGAAAAACATGTAAGAAACAGAGTGCTAAAGCACTCCCCTTGTTTCTGTTAATATTCCCTCTTCACTTTTGCTCTCCATTTCTTTTTCTTTCACCCCTGAAGCGTCTCGTAAGGAAAGACAAGCAGTTTGCCTCTCCTGGCAGTGGAGATGTGACACAAGCATGTGGTTTCACATCTTCACATCCCTCTTACATCCTCCACCTACGGTCAAAAGTACTCCGTAAGGTAAACAGCTGTGGCCGGTAGGCAGAGCAGGGGATGAGGGGAGAGGAAGGGACAAGAAGAACTGGAGGCTGAGGCAGAGCATCACTGTGAATCATAGCAATTTCCTCCGATCCTGTTTTATCATTGGGGGTGGGAATGTAAAAGATGCAGAACCTGTGTGAACAAGGTCAAATTAAATCACATTTCCAGGCTGGGGAAATTACTTTTGCCTGCAGCAAGAGAAGTACACAACACGAATGAAGGAGGGAGGTTCATGCCACCAGGCATGCTGTATCCAGCTAATGCAAGACAGAGGGAATTTATAATTAGCCCACTGAAATATATCCCTGCAGGTTTCAGTGGGGGGCGGGGGTGTCACACCAATTGAACATGTAACAGAAAGACTAACTGAGATCTGATTTCAAACCTATTGCTCCTTACAGAAGACAGCTCATCCTTATCTCAATGGACATGCGTTTCTGCCTAATAAGATGACATTACTCAACGGGGTCAACTGCCCACGCACTGTGAAGACATAAGAGAGAGACCCTGAACATCTCCAGGACAATTCAAACCTGACTCAGCTTCAAGAGCATCAATGGGAGAAGACACAGATGCTACTGAAGCTCAAGTTTTCATACAAGAGCACACAGATTGTCAGGTCTATTTGACATCTCTTGGTCAAACCCTACGACTGTTTCTCACTGGCGCAGCCTTGAGGGAGGGAGAACAACGCTGTGCATAGCTGGCTTGATGGACCAATGGAAGGATGGATGGAAAGGAGTCTCCTGAAAACCAGCTGAAGAACACATGACTGGAAGAAGCGGCCTTTCACGTGCTTCACATACAACAGGGAGAAATTAACACAGACTCACATGCGGCCTCACTAGCTTTGCATGATGCACTGCAGGCACGTGAGAATCGGTGTGTCTACCTTAGCTAACTCACCGTCCCAGTGCTAACAAAGGAAAGTGGGTGAGGTGGTGTGTGCAAGGGGTGGCTCTTAAGTGCCTAATTTGGGTTTTTGTACTGGAATGTTTTAATCCTGAGTATCCCTCATTACCTTCAATTTTAACTAGAGCTGGAGGAGGAGGAAACACAGGAGTTTGGAGATGGACCAGACCTAGAGCTCACCTAACGCATGTCTTGCCCCTGCCGGTAGTGGCACTGCCAAAAGGCACAGCAGGCGTGCATGAAACCTCGCAAGGGAAAACTGCACTGGCAGGATAAGCCATTCCCTGGGCCAGTTTCCTTTTCAAGCCAGCTACTGGTCTAACCTGTAGTGTAAGGGTTTATGCCCTTTCCAAGGTTTATTGTTTTTATTTGCTGTGAAAATTCAAGTTATTCTTGTTATCTGAATCATTTTGTGAATTCCAGTAAATTCTACCTTACCGGTTCCTTGGGGAGGTTGAGGTCCACAGGGAAACTGCAGATGCCATGAGATGCTCCTCCAACAATCAGGGCAGGCATCTGAAGGTTTGTGAGATATGGGGCACTGGGACTGGATGATGGGATATGGGACATTGGGACTGGATGGTAGGAAAAGCTAGCTAAAGAGAAAGCTGGGCCAAGATAAAGAAAATTTGAGTGTATCAGTTTCTGAACAGGCTCATGTCTGACAGAAAGCTAGCTTGTTGCACGTATTTGCCTGCTTTAAATAATTCACTGCTAGAGTAATGTGAGCTGGATTAAAGGACAAGAGAGGGGCAAAAAAAAAAGGGATTGGAAATGCAGGTGAGAAGTGACTCGTGAAAAAGACTGGTAGAAAGAAGACATGTGTTTCTCAGAGGAAGATGGGTAATTTCCCAGGAGGGAAATACAGAGAAGCAGGCACAAAGTCCTGGAAAGCAGCAGCAGGAGTCTATCTCAGTATGAAACCAAAAATTACCCAAAATTGTAACAAGAGATTGTGAAAATGATCTCTGAAGCCAGGTTTGGTGACCAAGCTAAGGAACAGCTGGAGCTCTGGAGGACATCACCGTCTCAGAAGGGGAAGGGAGGATCCCGAGGAGGAGCAGGGCTCGGATGGGCCCGTAGCAGCACCCTGCGTCCTGTGAGAACCCTGACAGGTACGCCAGAGTCCAAAATCTCTGCCGGGGCAGCAGATGTGCTGGGGCTGAGCAGGAGGCTAGGCAGGCTGCTGGGCAGGCACTCACGTGCAGCGTGGCAGCAACGGGGACAGGCTTTGCTTGTGCCGTGACTCTGCCGGAGCCGCACTGCTGTGGGACCAGGATAGGGGAGTTCTGCATGGAAGTCCCTGGCCTGACCCGAATCCCCAAGGAGGGACCGATGAGGCAGAAATTCCCCCTCCCCTGCCGTGCCACAGGAGGGGTTTGCTTCGCTGGAGAGCAGGTTTTGCACGGAGTCTTCTGCAAAGGGCAGGGTGGATGGAGAGGGCGAAAGATGTTTCACTCCACGTTCTTCTAAAGAGAGGCTGGTTTGTTATTTCAGGCTGGATTTTCCCCCCTTCAGATTTAACCTCCAACTCCTATTAAACAGACAGATCAGTCCAGGGAAAGAAAGTATTTATTTATTTGGTTATTATTATTTTTTCTAGGGAGGAATACCATCTGGTTGGCATGACAACAGTGCTGTGGGCCACCATAAACACTGGATCATTAGCACCAATGCATTGGGCTATTATGTAGGCTTGGCCATCAGCGCGGCTAAGGTGTGTGGGTTTATGATGCAATCCCATTCGTATCGCAGCATTATCACAGCAGTCACAGTAGTGAGCACTACAGCTGATGCTGAGGTCCGGCCTTATGCAGGACTAACTGCATCAGCATAAAGCATTTTCCTTTGAAAGAAGGCAGGCACAAAGCATAGGCTTGTCTGGTCACCTATGGCATGTGAGCTGGCTCATATCTGATGCGGCTCCTGGGCAGGACCACAAACATTGTAATACTCAGCACTTGGAACTCCTAAACAGCATCCCTCTGTGTTATGTAGTATCATGAGAAAATGCACGTGCATGTAAGGCACCAGTATATTCCCTCCTAAGAACAGCCAGTCCTATTACTACAGACGCACGGGGTGCTCAGCACAGCTCTGAATTCGATCCACAACCTGTATGTTCTTGGGAAAGAGCAACTTGTCTTTCTTTTTTACTGTAAAGCACCATTTCAGCTTATATATCTGTAGCAGATATTAATAACAATCATGCTGCACTTGGCTGCTGCAAACTCTGACTGATGAGAGCAGCCCTAACTCACACAAGTTTCCAATTGATTTTATCTCATGTTAGGCTCTAACTAATCACACCAGAGAGCTGCCTTAAAAGCTCACTAGATCCGTCCTGCTTGGGTTTGCTTGCCTGGCTAAAAGGAAAGGTGGGGGTCATTTCCAGTTCCCCGCTGAACTGGGGTTCCCTGCTGAACTGGGGAGCCCCATATCTCTGGTAGGTGCAGCCCCGTGTCCCTCCAGGCTTTGCCCCTGCACCAGGATCTGCAGCCTATTTGGGCAAGAAAAGCAAACCCAACATGTTCTCTGCGGTGCAGTCACAGCAAACACCAAGAAATAAGTAAGAAGAGCAAAGCCTTGCTCACCCCATGCGCTTTCCGTGGGCCAAAGCAGGAGCCACCGCTCTGAGCTGCTCTCGGACATGGCTCCAGCTTCCCCCGGGTTCCGAGGCACAGTTCAATAGCTTTGCCTTAGTTTCACTTGATCCCATTAATGACAAAAATGACAAACACATATGCTTTGCCTTTATAGCTATTTCACGCTTTGACATGATCCCGGGCAAGTTACCTATGCTGTCAGCGTGATGGATGGTGCACAGAAGGGGGGTTGGACAGGTGTAGCTCTTGTCACAGGGAAATATTTTTCCACACCATTAGCCTGTGGAACTCATAGCAACAGGATATTGCTCAGAGAGGGATTCAGAAAAGCCCTGAAAAAAGGAGTGGATGCTGGTACAGAAAACAAGTGTCCAGTGCAGTAACAGCAAATGTTAGAAATAACCGACAGGAAAGGACGTTCCATACTGCATGTGCTTAAATCACACAACTTCAGATACTGAAGTTTTGGAGACAACTTTCCCCAGGAGCAGTGTGTCCCAGAAGTGCCTCATTTGGGGCTCTGGACATCTTATCCTAAGCATCTGGATTGGGCCTCACCTTTGGAAATGATAAGGCGATATGATGTTCACTTGTGAGCAGTGTCCCTGAAACGGTTAACATCGTTGCTTCTTGTCAGGTGTCTGCCATCCAGTCTGCAATCTCTTTTTTGAAGAAGGCATTTTCCAAGGGGAAGGTCATATAGGAAACAATACCACAGGACAATGGTTTATAAACAAGACCTAGCATTCATTTGCAAAATCCCGGGCATGGTCTCCACCCCTGCTGTCGAGATTTGGCGATGAGCAAGATTTAAAAGTAAAGTGGCATCTTGCAGCACATCCTGAGAAGCAGAACCAGGAGGTTGTCCTTACTCTCCTGTGTTACTCAGCAGATTTTGGAGGAGGTCTAGGTGATGGTGATGATGAAAACGGTACATGCATATCTGTCGGCCATAGAAAAATTTTCTAGGCTGAAGGAAATTTTCTCACTGCTGGTCCTGTGAGTCAACACGTCATTTAAAGGGCTGTTTTCTCATTCTGGGAGGACTAGTCACTGAGAGTATGCCAGCTCTAAATTTCAAACTTCTGGCAGATAGCATAATTTCAACCCTGCCTCTGCCAGATTCTTCCTCTGCAAGAGAGAAGGGACTGGCAGAGGGTGGTTACAGATGGCTCAGAAGATGAAGAGATCCCGTATTAGCTCTCCTGGGCTATGGGACAATCTCTACACCAACCACTAGAGTAAAGCCCAGATCAGATGCTAAGACCAGATTAATTCTCCTAAACTCATAGGTCAGTCTTCATCTCAGATGTCCTTGCTAACTGCATCAGAGAGCGAGACATGGCTGACTGCAGAGGCTTCAAGCTCCTGTCCTCCTGGAACGTAGCTGCCAGTTTATTGACGCTTAAACCAGGGGCGTGGCTCTGATAAAACCAGGGACAAAAACATGTGGACAGCAGGGACTATCGCCACTGGCAGCACTTCCCAGCATCTTCTTCCAGGAGGGGACGAGTGGTCCTTCTCCCAGCTGTGAGGGCAGGGTGGTGGTGGCATGCTGCTGAGACGCTGGCTGTAGCCAGCAGAGGGCATGGAGATTACACACGCCAGCCAGCCACCCACACCTTGCTGGAAGAGACAGCCCAGTTGAAGCCCAAGTGCAACAAAAAATTTTGATTTAATTAATTAATTAATTGATTAATTTGCCACTTCCCCCTCCTCCACCCATACTGAAGATGAAAGGATGGAAGAGATGGCCTAGGTCTAGCAGAGGTGACAGCACCAGTGACTTCAGGATGTGGTCCCATACCTGCAGAATTTCAGCACTTTCTCGGGGCGTCACTTTTTGGGGGACCCACAGCATCATGGCAGGGCAGTTCCCAACAAGTGCAATGCGCCGTCATGGGATCCCAGTGCACTGCCGGTACACCTGCGATACAGTTTTGCCCCACGCCTTCTGTAGTCGCTGCTACAATTTATCATATTTCTCAATCTTGTTTTATAAAATAGCAGCTAGAGCACACAGTGACGAGTGAGGGGTCTCCCGTTTTAAGAATTCTATGTTCATATTTTAAGAATCCAGCAGGCTTATAGTCAGAGGCGCTATTCTTGGTGGAATTTACATGGACCCTCGACTTTATGTATTTTCACGTATTTATATATATATTTATGCATTTTTGTGTATATTATACACATATATGTTATATATACATATATTTATGTATATTTACACGTACCCTTGACTTTATGTATTATTGGTAATCTTATTGAAATCTGTATGCATAAAGTTAAGTGCATCTAATCAACTCAGTAGGTTCAGGTTTGTATATATTGATTTAATTTAGACTTCAGTGTTTAGAACAGCATTTGCAATGAGAAGGTACAGCACTGTGATAACCCAGAACAATCTCAAATTTTGTTTTACTATTACATGCAAAAAAAAAAAAAAAGAAAAGAAATTGAGGTGTCCCCTATTAGTCTTAGAGATGAGCAATAACAATACACACGAAGTTAAATCAGGTATTCAAAATTATTTTAGGGTCCAAATTATCAATGTAGAATATATTTTTCCTATGGGCCTCTGTGCATATCACAGCTCCGTAGTGGTGCAGGAGTCCATGTTTATGGATCCATTTTCAGGATCAAAACCCTCATTAGTAATACAGATTAATGGTAATTACAAATATAAATAACTTGAGTGTATCTTCTCATTTTCCTCTGAAGACATTGCTCACAGAAGCTAGCTAATGCCAGACTTGTTCCCTGAATCCAAACTGTATTAGGTTCTTGTGTAACGGTGCAGGAACATAAAGTTAAATAAAGCTGCATAATTTCTTTTTCAAGCCTCCAAACATGGGGCTTGATTCTCAGCTAGCATAAATTGGACACTGGCGCAGGATTCAGATCCCTTTTTCCATACTAAGGAACTGAAAAGTAAAAAAAATAAATAAATAAAATGGGTTTTGGCTAAGAACAGAAGAAAAAAGTTTAAATCTGAGGGATCATTTTTCATGATGTTATAAGTACTGAAAATACGGCTTTATAATAAAAGCACTTTTTTAACCAGAATTCTGTAATTGCGACTGTGAAGCCGTAGCACAAGATGTGGCTGTGGCTGAACGTTTTCCTCAAGATCCTTGGGAGATAAGGGTTGGTTTTTAATGTGGCTTCCCAAAGTGTGTCAAAACTCTGATGTTATTTAAAATGTGGCTCATCTATACTACCCTATGGGATATCTACCCAAGTCCTTAACCGGTTGGTCCTGTCGGTGCGGAGCACGCTGCAGAATGAGTGCCTGGGAAGCGCGTGGGGTGCCAATTAACGCGGTGTCCCCACACAAATCAGCAGGACGCGTCTGCTGGGGCATGTCTGTGTATGCAGCCTGTGGGGCAGCTGTTTCCAACGCGGTGTTAGAAATGACCAAACCCCCAAAACCCATAACTTTGGTTTATCAAGGGGTAACTGCAAAATGTTATTCATGAGCAGAATATATGCACGGTAATATGTTTTGGGGTTTTTTTTTTAACCTGGAATATCCAAATGCCAGTTTTGACATGAAACAGAGAAGGCGCTCAGGAATGGGAGCCCACATTTACCGCCGTGCCATGGCTGATCCATGGAAGAAGGCAACGCTTGCTGCCTGCCCTGCCAACCTCCTCGCTCCTGCACATGGTGCACAGGAGAGCAGCAGTGGAGCAGACGCCTTGAAGGGGAAGCATGCTCTTTTTTTGTTGAATATCGTCAGCCTCTGTATGGCTGAGCTGCAGGTCAGAGCAGGGAGCAGAGCTACTGATGCTTACGGAAAAAACCGTACATGAAGCTCCTTCACCCAGGTGCTTTCCTGAGCTGAGGAGCTCGAAATGCCACGCCATTATATTTTGAAATTTAAGTGTGAAAATAAGAAACCTTTTTTTTAAAAAAAACTTTTTTTTTTTTTTTTGGCTACATTTACTACCATTTCCAAAGATTTTACCATTCATGAGGCATGCAAGCACTCTGCCTGCATAAGACCTGTCTCTGAAGCAGCGTAGAAAGGATGGGTGAGCTTCATGAGCTTCAGCCCAGCAGAGAAGCAAACCGTTTCGGTCTGCACAATGCACCCAGTTAAGGCCTGGGGCCACGTTTCTCACCGTGCCTGTGGACTCTTTCATAGGGGCTGGTGCATTCGGCCAGCCCATGGAGAAACGGGCAAACCCAGCCCATATACTTTAGTGACGAGTCACTGCTTAGACTAAAGTTGTTGGATGACATCAGCACCTAATTTGTCTTTCTCTCACAGACTTACATAGGATATAGCCCAAGTGGTTGATGACGCTGATGGAGAGGACTCCTTTTTCAGCGTATGTCATATAGCACGGTCGTATTTTGAGAATGCCAGTGCAGGGTTAGCTAAGAGCCAAAAAATTCTGCCCATGCTGTGTTTTTAAGAACAACCTGAAATTATGTAGCAGTTGATGAAAAAAAAAACACAAAACAATTCCCTCCTGGGTGGAATAACTCAGTCTCTCGGATCAATCCCCGGTGTACTTCACCAGAAACAACGAGACAAGTGTTTTGTCGGAGCCCTCATCTAAAACTGGCTCTTCCATTTCCTATGGCCGGTGGTTTTTGCTGGGGACAATCCTCGGGCTGGCAGAGGAGTCGCCTGCGGCCGAGGTGGAGCGCGTGTGCGGGAGGGTTCGTGCAGATCTGCGACGCGCACCCAGGAAACATTAAAATAGCGTGTTCGTGCCGTGCGTGCGTGCTGCAGTTGGAGAAACACCGGGAGTGTGAAGTCTCTAATTTGCTCTCTGGCTCTGCTGCGCCTGTCCAAGGCGAATTTGGGGATGTTGTTAGATCCGGCCACCCCTGGGCACCCCTGAGTGCCAGGAGACGCAGGAGGGTGCGGGGGG